>CAUYRT010046681.1:0-11531 GCA_963574885.1 Lepilemur ruficaudatus | reverse complement strand
AGGCGGGCGGATCACTCAAGGTCAGGAGTTCGAAACCAGCCTGAGCAAGAGTGAGACTCCGTCTCTACTATAAATAGAAAGAAATTAATTGGCCAACTAAAAATATATACAAAAAATGAGCCGGGCATGGTGGCGCATGCCTGTAGTCCCAGCTACTTAGGAGGCTGAGGCAGAAGGATCACTTGAGCCCAGGAGTTTGAGGTTGCTTTGAGCTAGGCTGACGCCACGGCACTCACTCTAGCCCGGGCAACAGAGTAAGACTCTGTCTCAAAAAAAAAAAAAAAAAAAAGAATATGGCCTTGTGATGACAAGAGACTGAGACGACACCTTGTGAAGATGGAGGGAGAGACTGGACTTACGCAGCTACAAGCCAAGGGACAGGACAGGTTGGTGGGGGACCACCAGCAGCCAGGGAGAGGGAAGGAATGTTCCCCTAGACATGTTAGAGGAACGTGGCTCTCCCTATGGATTTTGGGGGACCAGCCTGCAGAATTGTGGGACAACACATTCCTGTTGGGTTCAACCACCCAGGCTGGGGTAGCAGACTGTGACAGCAGTCCTGGGAAATCAATGCACCAGACAATCAGTGTAACAACATTCCTCATCTGAATGCATTTCCTTCATCTTTGCCCTCAATTGCTCCTCAATCACAGTTTTCAAAGTTAGAAATATGAGCACAAATAATGAAATAAAATTTGTACTCATATTACTAACTTTTAAAACTGTGATTGTCATTTAAAGTTAAAGGATTCCCCTATCTTAAAAATACATAAATACATACGCACTGCTTCATATTATTAAGATACAACTACTAATGCAAAATTGTAGCTTTGATGCAATTCCACTAGTTCACTGGTATAAGATGTGAAGACGGGAAGATAATCTGTCATTACTAAAACACTTCCGGGCATCTCTGTGAATGTGTGAGCTCAGGGGAGATGCCCGCTATATTCAAAAGCCCTGAGTGCACCCTGCCTGGCGCATCACGCACAGAATGGGACACAGGAGGGCAGTTTGCTGGCCACAGTGGCAGGAAGCAGAGCAGACTGAGGCCTGAGGAACATCCATCACCAAACCCTTCAGCGCCTTCTCCTGTGTCAGACCAGAGCTGCTCAGACGTCTATGTGCGCCCGGATCCTCTGGGATCCTGCAATGTGTGGACTCTGATTCAGGGGGCTGGAGTGAGACAGTGTTTGGCTCTGTCACCCCAGCTAGAGTGCAGTGGCTTCAACACAGCTCACTGCAACCTCAAACTCCTGGGCTCAAGTCATCATCCTGCCTCAGCCTTCTGAGTAGCTGGGACTACAGGCGCCACCATGCCCAGCTATTTTTGTCCATTTTTAGTAGAGATGAAGTCTCACTCTTGCTCAAGGTGGTCTCAACCACCTGAGCTCAAGCAATGCTCCCACCTAAGCCTCCCAGAGTGCTAGGATTGCAGACATGAGCCACTGCGCCTGGTCTCATATGTGTTTTAATACAACAAAATTCATAAAAATGATGGAAAGTAAGAAGGGAAGACATGAGCTGACAGAAACCAAAGAGAAATCTCTCTCAGAGGGAACTGGAAATTTTTGATACAAGGGGCATCCTTCCATCCAGGCAGGGAGAGGACCGGAGGGGACAGCTTGAACACGGAAAGAGGCTCCACTTTCTGTAAGAAATGAAACAGGAATAAAAGCAAACACACCCCAAATATCCTTCAACCCAACACCCTGTCTGGCTCCTGCCCAATGTCCCCACCAGACTCTCCTCCAGTCCCTTCCACAGTGTGGACCATCCTCACCCTCCCCGTCCCGTCTCTGACTCGTGACTTCCCTTCTCAGATCTTTGCTCTCCCTACCTTATCCACAACCCCCTTCACCCCTGTGACCTTCTCCATTAATCAGCAAGGTCTTTATCTCAGAGAAGTCACAGATATTTTTCCATAAGTTTCCATAGAAGTTGTCATTCACATCTTCTCTGTCTTTGAGCTCCGTAGCCTGTCATGTCTGAAGAAGCTCTGAGTCCACATCTTCTCTTTTTTAACCACATTAATACCTTTATCTTACACTTCCTGGGCCTCTTCTCATTTGTGGTGAATCTAGTGAGTGACCCAGCCTCCTCACTTGTCCTCCCAGATACGCCCCACTCTGTCCCTGGGCGTGACCTCCTGAGGAACCAAGAAGGGAGACAGAATCTGGCTTTGGGAGCAGCCTGGGAAGTGGGTTCCTAGTTGCTCTGCCCTTGTTCTCAGCTCACGGACTTTTTATTTCAGGCTCAGTTTGTAGATGACTCATCCTTCCCCTGAGGACTCCTCATTAAGTGGGGTGAGTTGTGTGTCCTGTTCCCACTGAGGAGGAATAGAAAACTAGGACTGAGAGAAGGTAGGAGCTGCCCCCCAAAAGGGGCCTCACTCTGCCCTTTGGCACAGAGCGGGCAATGGTCAAGACCCTGGCAGGGGCAGGAGCCTCTGTCAGGACTCCCTGGCATCTGCTCACAGACATGATGGACCTGGGCCCGGGCAGCAGGGGGCGCTGTCGGCCTGACACTGAGGGCTCTGTGGGGCTCAGCTGGGAAACCAAACACCTGGCCCTGGGCTCTGCTCAGAGATAACAAGGGACAGCACATCGGTCCTCTCTGGGCCCCTGAAGAGCTTCAGTACATGCCCAGCCAAAGCCCATCCCTCCCATCTCAGAAATGACACCCAGCCCCTGGGGCTGTACACAGGCCCAGGGCAGGTTGGTGGGCAGGGGAGGAGCAGCACATTTGCATGCAGGGCCCCTCTCCCAGCCTGTGCTGACTCAGCCGCCCTCTGCATCTGCCTCTCCGGGAGCCTCGGCCAAGCTCACCTGCACCCTGAGCAGTGGATACAGCAGCTACACCATTGCGTGGCATCAGCAGCAGCCAGGGAAGGCCCCTTGGTACCTGATGTATGTTAATAGTGATGGAAGCCACAGCAAGGGGGACGGGGTCCCCGAACGTTTCTCAGGCTCCAGCTCTGGGGCTGACCGCTACTTAACCATCTCCAACATCCAGTCTGAGGACGAGGCTGACTATTACTGTCAGACCTGGGAGGGCAGTGTTATTAATCACAGTGACACAAGCAGATGGGGAAGTGGGACAAAAACCTCACCCTGCTCAGGGTTTTGTTCTATGGCAAGTTTCAAAATTTAAAATGTTAAATACATACAAAGCCTACGTGAATGCACCTTCTGGTTTAAAATATTTCTACTCTCAATTTCCAGTCAATGTTTCTGAAGTCTCAGGAAAAACTAAACATAAAAACAAAAACCTCCTGATGTCACTGAAGTGTGGCCTGTTTATCCCAATGTTCTAAACCAGTGTGCGTGTGGAGTTTTGTTTGTTCGTTTGTTTGTTTGTTTCCCTGAAAGGTGGAAACTGAGCCTCTCCTGACTCACACCTTGTTCAGTGCCCAGGGCCATGCCACACGCAGACAGTCCTACATGCTGTGCTCTTCGTGCTGTCACTGCGGAGATGCCCCTTCCCTCCCCAGTCATCTGTTCTCGGCCTGCCCAGGGCTCCCTGCGTCCCAGGCACAAAGTGGTAAGGTGGAAATTGCTGCCTGAGGACATGGGTCATGGGGGAATTCCAGGGACACATCTGGCCATGCTCACTGGGACGTCCCTGTAGGTGTAGTTGTCACCTCAGCATAGAAGGGTGGGGACGGGGACAACTATGGGACTGAGACCAGCAAACCTACCTGTGTGACCTGGGAGGGGAAGGGGAGGTGCCGCCACTGCTGGGAAAGGCCGAGTGGGCTCCAGGGGTGTTAGGAGCAGCAGGTCCTTGAATGTGGCTTTCCTGCAGCTGATCCCAGCCAGGAACACAGGACTACACGGGTAGCTGACCCTGAGCCCACAGCACTGACTTTTGTGCTGTCCTCTCCTGCCCCCTGGGGCTTTTCATTATTTCATGCCACGTAGTGTGATGTGTAGGACATCAGGGATCAGAAATGCCCAACCTGTGCACGTGTCACTCTCCTTGTGGAGCCCGTGATGTGCCAGGAGGTCATCTTCTCCTGCACAGGGAACTGCACAGACACTGGGTGTGACCGTGGAGACTGGTACCAAGTGCTTCCAGATAAAAGACCTGAGTTTTTTACTAGGACAGGAGTGATGTCCCTGAGGCCTATGCTATGGGTCCCAGCTGGGAACCGCACATGGCCCTGGTCTAAGCCCTCTGTCCCCTGCTCACTGGGAGAGCAGCTGTGTCCTCACAGGCCCCCAAGAAGCCACAGAACAGCCCTGCCCAGGCTCACCCAGCAAGCTCCTTGTCCGGAAAATCAGAGATCACCTTCTTCTATTTGTAAGGCACATGCCCCACCGGGGTCGCCTTCTTTCTGATTCCCAATCCCTTCGTTCTTGGGACTTGTTATTCGCCTCTCTATTATTCCATCCAGATCTGCTTCCTGGCCTTCTCTGCATCTTCACCTGAACCAGGGAGTCTTCAGGTCAGGCCGATGTTCCCCCAGTTCTCCTGTTATCCCTGTTCCCTCTTCCCTGTGGTCCCACCACGTCATCCCTCTCAGCCCCTTGAGTGCAGCAGGGTCCTCAAGGGCTCCCTGGCCCAGGGGTGAAGGTGAAGGAGTGAGGTCCCCTGAGTCCCCACCCTGTGCTCCCCTCAGGGTCAGCTGCTGAGGCAGGGATGGGACTGTCTAGGCCAGCCTGGCGATTCCAACACTGAGCTCTATGCCCAGAATAGGTCTGTGCTCTGTAACAATTTGCCAGTTGCAGACCTGCCTCTCACTGCACTGGCCACACTGTACTGGAGCCAGCGTGGGGCTGGACTGGGGGAGTCGGCTGTGGCCCTGCTCCTCTCCCTGCCCTCAGCCTGAGAGCTCGGGGGGAATCACCCAGAGTAGAAGCCCACAGCAGGGAGCGGACACAGGAAGCCTTGTCCTGTGTGAGTGACTCTTCAGCCTGGGTGACTCCCTGTCCACTCAAGTGGGAGAAACAGGGAAACAAAGTTCGCTGTGGACACATGCGCATCACAGAGGAAGCAACGAGAAGAAAACATGGGGTGCAGGCATGTCTGTAAGAATGAGTTTCCACTTGCTGATCAATAACATTTAATGTTAATATTGTGGTGTTGTCTTTAAAAAGAGGAAATCTATTAAAAAACAATCTACAAAAAAGAGGAAAATATTCTTCACTGGCATGTGATAGGAAAGGAAAAAAAAGAGGAAAATAGCATGGCTTATAAACACAAAGAACATCACAAATAATGGTATGCTTGAAATGTGGCACCTAAATCCAGCATGTATTCTCTTGTGTATAAACCTATGAACTGATTATATTTAAATGTCTACATTAGATATAGCAATTCATCTTTGTTAACTGGTGCGATTAAAACCTGTCAGTATTGCGACTGCCTTTCGATACACTCACCAACACAGAGAACAAAGCACACTCCCTCAGGTCTCCTCCTCCACGAGACTTCCCCAAATATCTGTAAAAGTTTGAGAAAATATTCCAACAGTCTTGCAATCATTTAGTTTTGTTTCATTTTGGTTTGGTAAATGGGAACATCTTTATTGTTGAAGCTCAGTGTAATGAAAAACAAAAAAAAACAGTGTACATAACATACCATTAAAGGACAGACATTATTAGATTCTCTCATTTTGCCCCAGGGAAATAATATATTTGATAAATGATTTGTATCCTGAATATACAAACAAATTTAGAGCTCAGTAAGGGAACAGATAACCTGACAGAAAATGGGTGAAAAACCTCAACAGACATTTCCCTACAGGACACAGATGGACGGGAAATAGAGCACCTTGGTGAGGCACAGATTTGGACTCTAGCAATTTAGAATTCATCTGTAAATGCACAGTCATATTTAAATAAAAAGTGAATGATCATAGATCCATATTAGAAATTATTTCTATAACGCATTTTATTGTGCTAAAATACATAACATGTAATTCACCATTGGAAAGTGTGCAATTGAGTGTCATTAGGTATATTTACAACATTTTGGAAACTCACTGCTACCAATGTTCGGAATTTGTCCTTCACCCACAAGGAAATGCATGACCTCTAACGGGGCTCCCTCCTTCCTGACTTCCAGCCCCGGGCACGTGCTAACCTGCTGTCTGGCTCTGTGGGTTTCTATTCTGGGAAATTCAAATAAACACAGTCACACAGTGTGTGACCTTACGGGTCTCTTCTTTCAGTGAGGGGAAGGTTTTCAAGGTTTATCCAGGTAGTAGCGTGAGCCAGTACATCACTGCTTCTTTGGCTGAACACTGTTCAGCTGTACAAATAAGACACCTTGTGTTTACCCGTGGATACGCTGCCTGGTATTGGTGTCATTTCGAGCTACTGGCTACTGTGAATAGGCAACTATGCCTCGTCCCGCACAAGTGTTGCGTGAACAACTGGTTTCAGTTTTCTTAACTCTTGCTAGCAGTGGAATTGCTGAACTATCGGGTAATTTTATTTTTAACTTATGGAGGAATCATAGACCTGTTTTCCCAGGCAGCTGCATCACTGTCTATTCATACGGGCAACGCACGAGCTTTCTTCATGTTCACTTTCTCACCACATTTACTATTTTCAGGATTTTCTTCTTCTTATCATATACAGTCTTCCTTATATTTAGGTACATTCCTTTGCTATCTAATTTGTTGGGTCTTTTTTTATGGTGAAAAGGTGAACTTTTTTAAAATCCTTTTTCTACATCTATTGGGATGATCAACCAACTTATACCTTTCATTCGGTTAATGTGGTGTAGTGTATTACTAGACTGGCCCTCATCGATTCTCTCATTTTTGAAGTCTCCTTGGCACTCACTCTTCAGTATGACATATACATATATACACACACACACACACACACACACACACACACACACACACACATATATATATATATATTATGCTAAATACCCTATTTGGGAAGCTTAACCCTAACAGCCCCCATGTAGGAGGCGCACTTTGGCCCAGGCGCTGCTCTATGGCACTTACAGTTTTCACTTGTTCTCTCCGCACACAGAGCATGTTTGTCCGAATTCTTTTCGGGTAAAATGTTGTCAACATGCTCACTGGGCATGGCCCCTGCAGACTTGAGTTTGGACAATAGATCCTTAGAAGCAAATCACTTGCTCTAAGTGTACAGATGACTCTGATTTCATGTCTCTGGAAATACAGACAATAAATACGTCCACAGCGTAACCCCCCTGGGCACACCCCGAGAGCTTCTCCCATCTCCTCCCACTCCCCAGGGACAAGAGTTCCCTTTCTCCTCAGCACTGCGGGATCCAGGAGGAAGGAGAGCTCTGGCCACCAGGGAGACACCACATATGAGGAAAGGACCTGGAGTCCCCCATGACGGGGAAGTGAGTTCCTGTGTTGTCTCGATCCTGAAATACGAGGACTGTGTATAGAGACCCCACCTCAGTCCTTACCAAGGGCAGCCCACAGACCTGTGACAGATTCAACCTGAGGAGCACAGTAGGGCATGAAGAATGTCCTGAGGTAATGGGGAGGCCGCAGGAGCAGCCCCCTGTCCTGGCTTGAGGTAGGGTCAGTTTACAGGGCAGAGGGGAGGCAGAGCTGGCTCTGGGACACTCTGGTCACCATGTCCCATGATGGTGTGTCTGGGCCTGGACACCAGAGGGCACTCAAAACCCATTGCTGAGATGTCTGGGATTGATCAGACACGGTAACAGCCACTGGCTCTGCCTGGTGACCTCTGCTCAGGGCACAGCTGTGACCTCCCCACCGCCTGAGACAACACAGCCCTGCCCCTGCCCACCCCTGACTCCCTCAGGCACAAGGGCCTGACCAGGGCCCAGGGTGGGGGCAGAAAGCTGGGGTCATTTGCATGGAGGGAGCCTCCCCTCCCAGGGTATGAAGAGGGGAAGGACAGACCTGGGGAAGCTGCTGCAGCTGCGGGCACAGAAGGCAGCACTCGGGACAGTCTCCACCATGGCCTGGGCCCCTCTCCTCCTCTCCCTCCTGGCTCACTGCACAGGTGACCTGACTCGGGCCAGGGGAAGGGCCCTGGGGAGACCATGGGGCCCTGCTCTGTCCTCTTGTCTCCAGACCCAGAATCACCATGTCTGTGTCTCTCACCTTCCAGGGTCCTGGGCCCAGTCTGCGCTGACTCAGCCAACCTCGGTGTCTGGAGACCTGGGGCAGACGGTCACCATCTCCTGCAAGGGAAGCAGCAGCAACATAGGGGGTGGTAATTCTGTGTCCTGGTACCAGCACCTCCCCGGAACGGCCCCCAAAACCCTCATCTATGGTAATAATAATAGACCCTCAGGGGTCCCTGCCCGATTCTCTGGCTCCAAGTCTGGCAGCTCTGCCTCCCTGACCATCGCGGGGCTCCAGGCTGAGGACGAGGCTGATTATTACTGTTCAGCCTGGGACGATAGCCTGAGTGGTCGCACAGTGCTCCAGACACAGGAGGAACTGAGACAAAAACCTTCCCCTGCTTTCTTGTGATCACTGTTATGACGGCCTGTTACAAACGCCAGGCAAAACATCAACTGTGGCCAACCCCAGAGTATTCACATCTCAAGATCTCTCAGAGCACAGATGTGCTTTAAATGGCCAGTGACCTTGCCTCTTTCATATTGTGTTTTAAAACATCATTATTAAGATATATTGTAACGTTTATGTCATAAATTGAACCCATGTAAAATATACACTTCAAATTTCCTTTAGTGTTTATGGAGTTGTGTAACCATCACCATAACATGAATTGAGAATATTTTTGCCCCCCTACAAAGAAACAACTAGTAGTCTAATATCTAGTATTACTATACCTTTGACTTGTAAATCCAATTTTCATTTTCTACATAACTTAGGAGATTAATACATGAAAATGTTTACTAGGTTAATTTGCATACATAAAATATATCAAGACATAATTTAATACTTCATTCATTTTTATTGCCAAGAAAAGATTCCATTATATGTATATACTACAGGTTGTTAAACCATTCATGAGTTGTTGGACATTTACCTTGCTTAAGCATGTTCATTTTCTGAGGAAGGCTGCTGTAATCATTGGTAAAAAAGATTCAAATTTTTCTCTAGACTTATGTGTGTATTTTTGTTGGTTTTGGTAGCAGTGGACTTTCAGGCTGATATAATTACTGATTTTGAGGAAATGTCTGATTTGTTTCCAACAGGGCTGCACCAGTTTACATTTCCATGAATAATATATAAGAGTTCCAATTTCTCCGCATTCTCATCAACATTTGTCATTACCTGTCATTTTGTTTATATCCACCCCCGTGGGTCTGCAGCGGTCTATCTCTTTAGACTTGACTGCATCTCCCTAGTGGCTAATGGTGTTGGGGATCTATTCATGTGTCATCCTGCTTCCAGTCACATAGGAGCAGCTGAAGGTCTGAGGTCCTTCATGACTCACCAAGATCAGGACACTTTAGACTGAGGCAGTGTTGAAATCCCACACTCAGTCTGCTCCCCTCCATGAAGAAGAACATTTTTTTCCAGAACAGAACTCCTCTCAGAGACAGTGGATGGGCAGAGTGAGGTGAAACCACCCATCCCAGGCCCAGAGGATAAAGCATCTTGTAGACTCTACCTATGCTGGGCTCTGCAGCTTCAGGGCTTCAAGCCTGTGCTAGAGCCTGCTCCTGAGCATGCCACTGTGTCCCTCACCAGGGACACACAGCAGATCCAGTGAGTGTCCACTGATGCCTCAGCAGGCGATGTTCCACTGGGAACCGGGACTGGGATGGGGACTTGACTGCAGTAACTTGTCTCTGTGCTCACACGGTGCCAGCAGCATCGGCCAAACAGCCCATCAGCATCTAGACACCCTCATGACAAAGAATGCAAAACAGTATTCTAGGAAAACATAAAAATTCCTTTAGATGGAATAAAATGAGACTTAAGTAAGTGTAGAGGTGGACTACATTGATGGGTAGGATTTTGTTAACAAAAATATAAAAAACGTGTATTTAATGTACCAAGAGTGAAATCACACCTAACAGGTGCAATATACACTGGGTGATGGGCACACGTAACTTTCACTCAGGCAGTACAAAAGCAATCGATGTAACCAAAACCTTTCTTCCCATCTAATATCCTGAAATTTTAAAATAAAAAAGGAATAAATGTATTTGAATAAATGCTACTCAAAATTGTTTTGAATTTTGAATTTTTTCTTGATAATGATATGGGAAAATTTAAATCAAAGAAAAGCCTCAAATGTTCTGTAAATGAACTCAAAATGAGTGGAACACACACATTTTGAGACACAGTTTAGAGCAATATTAATTTAAACAGTCTAAGGTTATTGCTGCAACAAATACAAGAAAGTTTCATTAACAGTTCAGAAATACCCTAGGTATAAAATGCACTGGGGTAGATTTCAAGTACCGTGTAGCAGACACAATGGACGCAACGACCAAACAGAGGCAAGAATCAGAAAAACATTGCTTCTAAATTTTAAACAAAGTGATGTTAAGATTCATATGTAAGAAAATTGTTTTACATGAATTTAAAAAAACAAACAGTCCCACCCCTGATGGAATAACACAGGAAGCTTTTAACTACTCAGGAACCACTTGAGAACCGGACAACAGCGACTTTAAAAAATTTTCCATCCTAAGACAGCAGGTAGCGCAGGGCTGGGATCTTGAGAGAAAACAAAATGAGGTGACGTCACTGTGTGGGCTCTGACATTTACTGGGCAAGCCAGGGAGCCCTCCCGGGATGTCCTGAGATCTGCTCAGACTCAAGTGGGCACCAGGGCTCAGGGTTCCAGCCACTGCTCCGAATCCAGGGAAGCCTCCCCAGCGCTGGGCTTTCACTGACCCGTGGGCCCCAGCTTGAGCTCCAGGCCACTAATGACACAATAGTATTTCTCACAGCATCGTGGATGGGTCTTTCTCTGTAAATTAAAGTTGTTTTGAGTTTGGAGCCTCCGAGAATCATGTGACAAGAACTGCTTAGACAAGAAAGTGATTTATTTTGGGGGAGGGTCTCTGGTGAAAGACACATGGGCAGGGGCCTAGTGTGGGAGGGGGCTTCAGACGGCACCCCTGACCCCTGTGAAAGGAGAGAGGGAGGAAGGATGGGCAGGACGAGCCTCAGGCCACAGGCAGGTCTGAGGATGCCCCAGCAGGCTGAGTGGGGCCTTGGCCATGGGGTGCCCATTGGAGGATCCTGCTTCCTGCAGGAAGACCGGGCTGTCCGGACCTCCAGGCTCATCATTGCCTGAGCCAGCCCAGGGGCAGGGGCTCAGTCACCTGTGCTCCTCCCTGCAGCTTCTTTTGCGGGGAGGTCTTGGTGGACACCTCCATGGCCAACAGCACAGGTCTCTGCTGCTGTGTCCATCCTCAGGACAGGGCTGTGCCCTGCTCCACCTACACCCCATGCGAGGTCAAAGCTGAGGGGTCCGGGGGTTGGGATCTCTGGGCACCCACAGGCCCTGCAGCCACTGAGACAACCCCTCTACCCAAGCTGGATTCCAGGGAGAAGGGTCTGTAGAAGACCTGACTCACAGCAGTCAACTCTTCTGAGGTCAAACTGAAGTCCTCAG
>CAUYRT010046679.1:0-20554 GCA_963574885.1 Lepilemur ruficaudatus | reverse complement strand
GAGACAAGCCTGAGCAAGAACAAGACCCCGTCTCCACTAAAATAGAAAAATTAGCTGGGTGTGGTGGCGCATGCCTGTAGTTCCAGCTACTCGGGAGGCTGAGGCAGGAGGATCGCTTGAGCCCAGGAGTTTGAGGTTGCTGTGAGCTAGGCTGACGCCACGGCACTCTAGCCCGGGCAACACAGTGAGACACTTTCTAAAAAAAAAAAAAAAAAAAAAAAGAATAGTATTGTGCATACAGGCAAATACAAAATAATATTAAAATAACTTCTTAATAACTTCTTCTACCAATACTTTACCTGACAGTAAGCAGTTATTAGCACTGCTACTTTCTCCACACATTAGGACTTACCCTTTGTCATACGTGGAGAAACTTTAGCCCAGTGCAAAGGAGGCTAGTGTTGTATAATTTATTTGTGGATTGCCTTTTGGCACCTTGAAGAAAATTTTGTGGACGATTTCATCTGTAATTGTGTTTGAAAAAGTCCTTTTCTAGGAACTACGTTGTTTGTAACAATTTAAACTTTGGGTCCTATAAAAACAGAGGTAAAATGACTGATTGATCAGGGAGTCAATAAACTAAGAATTGGCTTTTCTACACTGTGTGCTATTTCCCCGAAGGAAAGACTTTGCATTTTATAAAGAACCTAGTACAATTATGATTTAAATCGTTGTTCATAGGCAAGATGATATGGTATCTGAGATTTGCTTTAAAATACTCCAAGAAAATCAAATTGTGAATCGGGGTCAGGAGAAGGTATAGATGTTTCTCAAGGTGGAGACTGAGATTGTGTATTTAATGTAATGCACTTACAATTTTTGATTTCCAGGTCTGAATGTAAAGGAAGAAAAATATTGTTAGATTTGCTTTGTTTTGTTTACAGGACAGTGGGGAGCAAAGGGAAGAATCAGGTAGAATGAAAAAGAATAGGATCAAAACATTAAAACAACATGAAATTTGAAATGGGAGTGAGCATGGACATAAAAATATTTATGATGATTCAGGGTATGGTATGCAAGGGGAAAATAGCTAATATTTTAAAAGAAAGGAAGAAGAAAAGAACCTAATATTTAGCCAAATATTAATAAGGCTGCTAGTTAAATGGTAAAACAACTAACTTTTAAATTAAGCTTTCTAGAGAGATTACTTGGAAACCAAGTTTCTTTAGCAATAAAAATGGGCAATTGTAATTAACCCAACTCATTATATTAGCTCTGATTGGTAAGTGGCAAATATCATTAATTAAATTCTTTGATAATATATTTTTGTAGAATGAAAAAAAAATCAATCCTGAAAATCTATCTGTGTATTTTAGAATGCTACAATATATAAACATCTTAGAAAAAAAGTAAACGTTTGTTGGTTTGAGAAGTCTGACCGAAAATACATATTTACCTATTCACTCTTCCCAAATAATACAGAAATCATGGAAAAACTACAAAAGAAACCCAAGAAACCAAAAACTTATCTACACCTTGGTAAGCAAGAAACTTTCATAAATATATTTAGATATAAACTGATTAAATTATCATCTTCCTACTTGCTGATATGTCAGCAGTTTCTGTAAGCAGAAACTTTCTTTCCTCATAAAATGTACGTATAAGGAAGCCAGGAGGAGAAATAACTCCTGGTGTGGACTCCGTGACACTTGTTCAACCGCCTTTAATGCAGTTGGGTAGAAAGTTAATTGTTGTCTGTGTAAGCTCATTATGACATCCCCGTGGAAAAGCTCATGACACAGTGAAATAATAAAAGAGAAATGCACATAGGGGAGAATCATATAAGAAAGCATGGCATAAATATGGATGCAGCTTGAAGATAAGTAATCAAGAAGAAAATTCAGAACAGAGAGTCCTGTAGGCATCAGAGAAACGGGCAGAGTCTGGTGTACTGAATTATGACGTCAGACTGGGCAACCTTTGCAGATGGCGGTGTTGGAATCCCTCTCTGTCTCTCTCCCCCCACCACAGACACACCCCAAGACATGAAACCTGG
Organism: Lepilemur ruficaudatus; assembly: GCA_963574885.1. NCBI lineage: Eukaryota > Metazoa > Chordata > Mammalia > Primates > Lepilemuridae > Lepilemur > Lepilemur ruficaudatus. Next base: position 18,558 of record CAUYRT010046679.1, on the reverse strand, counting down.
GGAGAGTTAATAATCCCCTCTGTACCCTGGAGATTTAAGGTTTGATGGGTAATAGATCTATTTTAATTTTGATCCTTTTCCTTTTATGAAGGATGTATCAGCTTTGATCATTAGGTGGCATCAAAGAGCAACATAATAAGCTCAGATGAATAAATGCAAAGTAAAAAAGAAAAACTAAATAGGTCCTGTAATAAATCATCTTTTCAAATTAGATAGCAGAGACTCTGTATCTGGATTGAAATGGTATTTAACGTTATAATACATTTTTTAAATTGAATTTCCTGAACGATAACTTATCCCTCATTAAAATCATGATAGATCTTTCAGTTGTAAATTCTACAATTAAAAATATGATTTTAGCATACGAATTATTTTATCTTTGTTGAAAAAGGAACATTACTCATTTCATTTGTCTACACATTTCTGTCATCACTGAATAACGTTCTAGACATTTACACTCATCAGATACAAGTCACCAAAATGCACAAAGAAATTTAGACAAACATGTCCCTTGAATTTATGTCAAAGCTATAGGATTAGGGATGAATATCTAATTCAATCCCAATTCAGTTCAGAATATTAATTTGTGGCCAAGTATATTACGAGTACTCCAAGTTTCTGAGGATACAGTGATACCTCTACTTGCTCTCGAATATTTTATAATGGAAAGAGAAAGATGCGTATGTAAATAGGCAATTAACATATTGGTAAAATACAATGCTGATGCATGTAGACATTAAATGTTGTCCAAAAGACCTCAGAAAAGGTCACTTAACGAACACTGCAGGGAAAGTAGTAACAAAGCAGGCGGAGGGTGGGCAAGAGCCAGGGCGGCGTGGAGAAATACTAAATGGGAATATTCAGGGAGAAGGGAACAGCATGTGCACCGGGCTCAAGGGGTAAGAGCCTCACATGCTCTCAAAACTGCAGGAAGTCTCCCGGGATTGCACACTGGAGAAGGGACGGGTGCTGCAGGGTAGTGAAAAGTGAGGCCGGCGCAGTGAGCAGGGCTCACATCATGCAGGGGTCTACAGGTGAGTTTAGGTGTCTGTCTATCATCCGACAGCGATGGGAAAGCAACACAGCCAGCTTTGCACGTCTGAGAAGCTGCCTGGACAGAAGCGTGGAACCCAGGCTAGAGAGGAGCAGTACTGGGACAGCGAGGGCTGTGAAAACGCCCAGACTGCGGCAGTATGATGATGGCGGCTCCACTAGAAATGGGACCTTTCCTAGGCAGGCTCAAAGAGATGTTATGCTAGAATGGCTGCCGAAGAACAAGACAGAGAGGAGTCAGGGATGGTGCACGAGTGTCTGGGCTGAGTCATCTGGGAAATGATCTAGAGAAATAGGCGGAAGATGATACATTCCTTTTTTTTTTTGTTTGAGACAGAGTCTCACTCTGTTGTCCGGGCTAGAGTGAGTGCCGTAGCGTCAGCCTAGCTCACAGCAACCTCACACTCCTGGGCTCAAGCGATCCTCCTGCCTCAGCCTCCCCAGTAGCTGGGACTGCAGGCACGCGCCACCATGCCCGGCTAATTTTTTTTCTACATATTTTTAGTTGTGCAGCTAATTTCTTTCTATTTTTAGTATAGACGGGGTTTCACTCTTGCTCAGGTTGGTCTTGAACTCCTGACCTCAAGCGATCCTCCTGCCTCGGCCTCCTAGAGTGCTAGGATTACAGGAGTGAGCCACCACACCCGGCCTTTGGGATACCATTTGATACCATTTGACCGTCTCTGATACTGTAAAGTGCTGAGTAAGCCAGAAGCTCAAAAGTCTGTCTTTCCTGTTTCTTCTCCTTCTCCTTCCGTGTGTGTCTTTGACTCCTACCTCCGGTGTCCTTTTCTTCTAAACTGTATATCCTCTCACGTGTTGAATTCCCTTCTCTCCTCTCCTCCCTTGTTAGGAGGGATGAACTCCCTGCTTACAGATGCCATCACCATTTAACTACTTATAAAGCTAAATATGTCCTAACAGTTGTTCACAGAAAGGGAAGTTGAGGATGAAGGCTCAAAGGATCAAGGAACATTCTGGAATGATTGGTTGAATTGGCAGACAAGACGTTGTTCAGATGTCATCTGCTTAGCAAAGGGAAAGGCCAGGTTTGAATCCATGGGCTACCATGCGAGATAGAGACGAATTATATTGTAAAATAGAAGAACTAAGTCCAGAAACAAAAACCCGGTGAAGCTGACTCTTGACTCAGATTGCTGGGGCCTCAGCAGCTGCTGTGGACCTGAGTCGGCCATTTCCTACCTAGTCATGATCTATGGTTGCAGCTTGGAAATTTCAACCATATTCAACAATCATATTCCTTCTATGAAATTAGAAATAAATACCATGTTTAGAATTACATTTTTGAAATGGAAGTTCCTTTTTAAAATTATTATCTAAAACATCTGGCTCATGTCCATATTCATAAAACCAGACACAATAAATAACATTATTCATTATCACTCCAGCATTTTTCTGTGTCTCTATTTCTTTTCCAACTAGTAAAGAATCAAATATAAATTCTTTTTTCTGAGCTTAGTTTAGCCTCAAATCCTGCGAAGGATAAGTCTTCATAAACTTGCCAAATGATATTTTTAACTGTGAGAACCTTGTATGTAAATATTAGCACATCACCAGTAGAATAGAATTTGATTAGAATAGATAATTTTATTCATTTCCTAGTCCTTTTCTCTCCAATATTTTGAGATTTCAAATTTAAAGAGCAAATTTGAAATAAAGAAAGTCTGCTTAAAGATGAAAATATAGTTAATCTCTGTGACGGATCAAAAGAGTAGAGTTTTTTTTTTCACACTTAGTTGTTTAATTTTGGCTGAAGGAAGATACTGATGACACCGGAGCCTTTGTGTCACAAAAGTATTCCTAGCAGAATATTTCCTAGTGCTAAGTCTACTTTAAAAATAATTGCCAGTGAGTTCAGAACATTTGAACATGTCCAGGAAATAGATTGCATTTATTTTCTGAGTACTTTATCTGTAATATCTTAATTTCCTAATGCATCATGTAATACTTTCCAAACCCATAAATAATTATATGCCAAAGAGATAAACTATCTAAATCACCATTTCCTTATCTATGCTTAACCCTTTTTTGTAACATTAACATAATTGTACAAAGAAATATCCATGAAGGGAATATGTTTACGAATTATAAAACAATTCACATACTCCCACACTTTGTGGTAACTACTACATTCAAATAATAACTTTCAATCAGTCGAGGTAATGGAAGTCAGAAAGAGAAAAATAAATTTGTTTTCTTCAAATGGGACTAGTTCAAGAAAGTATGGGATATCACTGCAGTGTAGAATAACCTTTATATTATTTAGTAATCTCTAAATTGCTATTTGGTAACCATATTTGCTTTGGTTTTTTTTTTATGTTCAAAACGCTATTTATTTGACAAATACTGTGTGTTTAGATTATCAGGATACATTAGTGGACAAGATAGGCAAAGATTTTAGTCTTGCAGTATTCATACTGTAGAGGAGTGTAGGGAGACTATAAACTATTAATAGAGATACTAAAAACTATGCATTAGGCTGGAAAATTAAAGAAAAATGGAGGGAGGAAGGAGGGAGTGAAAGAAAGAAAGAGGGGGAGGAAAGAAAGAAAGAGACAATGGAAAAAAGAAAGGGAAGGGAAGGAACAGGAGGGGAGGAGATGTCAGTGGAGGGCAGGGAGGTGAGGGTGGGCTAGGGCAGGGTGTGACCAGCACCCTCCTTGTGAGATGTCAGTGATGGTGAGCTGCATGTCACTTAGTAAGTAATAATATTTGTTAAATGACAAGAGTGATTAATTCTTTTTGCTACCGATTTATTTACCATTTCAGTTAACTAAGTATTAAAATTAGGCTTTTCTTTCCCCAGTGTAAACCATTTTTTCTAAAAGAATAGATTTAATCACATGGACTCGTACTTCAAAAGCTATCTTTCATTTTTTTTAAATTTTTTTCCAAGTTCAGGAATGAAGGACATGCATTTGAATAGTTTCTGTTTGGTTTTAGATAAGGACTAATGGACTATATCTGTTTATGTAGCATCAGATTTATATCCCACAGGAAATGTAACCCTCCAGGAGATTGCTGAGGGTTTCTAAACATTTTTAAATCATTTTGAACTGTTGTTCCTGGCATCTCCTCTGACGACTGCATCAAAATTCCTTCCTATCGAATTTCTCTTCCTGGACTGTTTTCTTCCAAGCATGAACACGAGTCTTCTTCCGTTCCCCAGGATGTTGAATACATCATCATTTCTCAGCGCTTAATAATGTCAGAAAGGCAATTATACTGCAATAAAAAAAAACCCTCACTAACACAAAATTGTGATATAAGGGCCCCTAAAATCTGTGAGCTACAGTCCAACAGTCTTTCACATGACATCATTTTTCTTGCTCCAAACTTTCTGCCGTATGCTGCAGTTAGTCTCTTTTTAAATAAGACTTACTTGCATCCTGTCACACCGAGCTAGATTCAAGGCTACCATATACTTGTTTCAAGGTGACCAATGGTGACTGTAATCCTAGCCCTCTGGGAGGCAGAGGCGGGAGGATGGTTTGAGCTCAGGAGCTCGAGACCAGCCTGACCAAGAGTGAGACCCCGTTTCTACTAAAAATAGAAAGAAATTAGCTGGACAACTAAAAATATATAGAAAAAATTAGCCAGGCATGGTGGCGCACGCCTGTAGTCTCAGCTACTCGGGAGGCTGAGGCCTCCTGCCCCATTCACCCATCCGACACACTGTCAGATTAATCATCTTAAAACGGCATACCCTGTCACCTGGCTGCTCTCCAACCTCCAGTGTTGCTTTCCTCTATGGTGTGTGTGATCATAGTGTGATGGTATGTGTGTGCATACCTGATTTCCCACTGGACAGAGAAAAGAACCAGATCCTAACTCTCACGCCAACGTGACCCAAGCTCAGGCAGTCAGCTCCTCTCTCCTGGCTGTGTGCATCTTTACTGAGTAACCTAAAGGTGAAGATAAGTTTAGACATTTTGGCCCAACTGCTACATAGTGCTCAAAGTATCCCACCTAGATGCCCTTGCTGTTGTATCTTACACCCTTCAGAGCTACCTTGATTACTTATTATGAAAATCTCCATCGATTCTGAATTCTCCTCTCCAACAATCTTTTGCCCTGGCTATCTTGTCAGAGCTGGTTTTAGTTGCTCACGACCCAAAACTCCTCGTGTCAGAAAAGGCTCCCTCATTCTATAATAAATAATTGAAGAGATTTAGTTGCTAAGAGGGAAATGATGATTATGAGCCTGGATCTCGGCAAAATGGTGTTACCTTGAGTTAGGCATGCCCCTAATCTTTCTCTGGTCATCTGGGAGATGGTGCTACGGTCCTGTGGAAGTTACCTGTTATAAACCTTAGTTTCCTCCCCTCTAAAATTGAAATAACAATAAAATTTACTTCCTTCCGTTGTCATCAGAAAGCTCTTACGATGAAAAATTCTTAAAGTGCTCATACAGTGCCTGAGTGCCCGGAACATTATAGGTGCTCAATAAATGCCAGCTCTCACTATTGCTGGAGGACTCTAATTGCACTGGAGGGATTGCTCCGTTGCACAATAAACAGAACATTGTAGTTAATGTCCTTCCTTGACTCCTCAGGTAAGTGCTTGGAAACGGGGGGAACTGAGGTCAGAAACGTGGCATGTGAGCTGTTGAAGCAGGGAGGGACCCAACTCCTATATCCTCCTTGAAGAGCTTCCAGGTGTCGGAAGAGGAAGATCCTCAAGCTCCTTGGGTTGGAACAGTCCATAACCATAACAGTTTGAAACAACAACAGGAAGTTATGACATTCAGGGAAGAGCTCGAGCGAGCAGGGTGGGGCAGAGAGGAGACCATGGCAGCGCGACCTCAGGGCCCAAGGGCAGAGAGTGCCAACCTTTCGGTCTCCTACCTTCCTCGCAAACAAGGAGAATTTCCAGTTCTTAAGGTCACATCCGAATTCCCTTTTGTACCATATGGTCTTCCCTGTTCTGCTTCCCGCCCTGCGTCCCAGCTGTGTCATTCATCGGTTCCCTTACTATGGTACCGTCACTTCAAATCACTGTCATTGACACGCCTTCCCACTTCCACGTGTGATCCTCTCCTCTCTCCCCCCTTCCTCAGCTCGCACCCTCCTACCCGTCTCTCGAGACTCCTCTCCCAGTCTTTCCATGCTGAGAATAACACCTCCCCTTTTGCACTCCCCCCAAGATCTCATATTCCTCAACAACCACAGCACCTTTCAAAATACAAAATGTACTAACTTATAGTTTTGTTTCCTTGACAAAATTACCTTAGAGTTTTATTTTCATGTCTCCGCACACTCGCCATTAGTGCTTCTCCCATCTACAAACCCCTCCTCTCACTTCTCAATATTTCCAATCTTAACCCAAATATTAACAGTCACTGCGCATTCCTGACCGCCTCGTACCATCATCTGCTGTGTGTACTCTGGACTTCCTCTGTAATTCATTTCTTATTTCAGACGTTTCAAAATTCAATCCTGAAATGAGTTCTACCTGTTAAACTTTTGTATAGATTTTCGTGTGCCTCTGTGAATCTTTTCTACTGCGCTGCTTTGTTCATTGCTGTCATTCGTAGCATCCAGCCGTGTTCAGAGAAATTCGAGCCTGCTCTCTCCTCTTCCCAACTCGCCTTCATGCTCTCCCTTCTCTGAAACATTCTAGCTCGGCAGCCTACTGACACCCGCTCTCACTGTGACCATAACAATTCAGTTGTATTGCTGTTATCCCTTTCGCATCCTTTACTTCCAAGAAAGGCCAAAATTTGGGTACATCACATCATATGCCTTTTATTTTCATTTCAGCATATTACGGGGTTACAAATGTTTAGGTTACGTATATTGCCTTTGCCCCTCCCGAGTCAGAGCTTCAAGAGTGTCCATCCCCCAGACGGCGTGCACCACACCAATTAGGTGTGAAAATACTCATCCCCTCCTCCCCCCTCCCACCTGCCCTACAGTGCGCATATGTTACTACTGTATGTGCACTTAAGTGTTGATCAGTTAATACCAATTTGATGGTGAGTACATGTGGTGCTTGTTTTTCCATTCTTGGGATACTTCACTTCAGAGAATGGGCTCCAGCTCTATCCAGGATAATACAGAAGGTGCTAGATCACCATTGATTTTTGTGGCTGAGTAGTACTCCATGGTAGACATATACCATATTTTATTAATTCACTCATGATGGGCACTTGGGTTGTTTCCACATCTTTGCAGTTGTGAATTGTGCTGCTATAAATATTCGAGGGCAGATGTCTTTTTTATAGAATATCTTTTTTCCTTTGGATAGATGTCTCGCAATGGGATTCCTGGATCAAATGGTGGTTTGACTTTTAGCTCTTTGAGGCATCTCCATATTGCTTTCCACAGAGGTTGAACTAGTTTGCAGTCCCACCAGCAGTGTAGGAGTGTTCCTGTCTCTCTGCATCCATGCCAACATTTATTGTTTTGGGACTTTTTGATAAAAGCCATTCTCACTGGAGTTAAGTGATATCTCAGTGTGGTTTTGATTTGCATTTCCCTGATGATTAGAGATGTTGAGCATTTTTTCATATGTTTCTTGGCCATTGTTCTGTCTTCTTTTGAAAAGTTTCTGTTCATGTCCTTTGGCCACTTTTTAATGGCGTTGTTTGATTTTTTCTTGCTGGTTTTCCTGAGTTCTATATAGATTCTAGTTATCAGCCCTTTATCAGATGGGTAGCATGTGAATATTTTCTCCCATTCTGTAGGTTGTCTGTTTGCTCTCGTGATAGTTTTCTTGGCTGTGTAGAAGCTTTTTAATTTAATCAGATCCCATTTATTTATTTTTGTTGTTGCTGTGATTGACTTTGGGGTCTTCTTCATAAATTGAACTATGACAAACCATCTTTGAAATTCATGCTTTGAATTATTGACCGCTTCATGCAAAATGAGTGCCCCAAAGCAGGTTTGGGTATGGAGCAGAATATGTAGCAATAATATACATGACTTCGCATAGTAAAATTTACCTCTTGGCATAGTATTTTTCCACAAATCTGTCTGCTGCTAAGGGAGTTCCTTTCATTTTTGAACTAACTGATTTTCTAATTAGTATGAATCCAAGGAAAAAATTTTTTCCAATATCTAAAAGCTGGAAAACAGAGAAGCTTTCTACGTGGTCCCTTATGTGACATATTTCCACTTTCGTTTGTTTAGGGATTGTTTTGGGTTTTTAAAAGCAGTTGTGTGATTTGACTAGAGTAACCATACCTTGGTATGCCTTGATAGTCTTTGTTTATGTCTGTGGTTCTATTATAATTATTAAGAACAGACCCTTTGATTATCAGAAATGTTCAGTATTGAATGAACAATTATATGTTTAACCTATTATATAAATGACCCTGTTATACCAGGAAATTGATACTGACTTCCAGGTAATAATTTCATTTTTTTCTTTACTCATGTGGCAAAGTCCCATCTGATCACAAATGGCTTACATATTTGCTTCAAACTGAGCTTTGTTAATGTTTCTAACTGGCCAAATTTAACTTATAAGAGCAATGGAGAATGATCATGATAAAGCAAGTAAACCTTGGTTAAAATGTTGCAGGCTTGGCATTGATTGCTCAAATCTACAAGGAGCATATAAAAATGTTTTCCCAAATCATAATGCACAGTTACATTGAGCAAAGATAAGAATAATTTATTTTAAAAAAACAGGAAAACCTAATTAACCTTCTTTAATATGTAGTTCAGACAAAGTGAAGATTGATTCTATCCCTGGGAGATTACGGTTTTAACAATCCCTGGATTTTGAGCTCATGAGAATTCCTAGAGGTGTTATATAAATTTTCTAAGTGGTGACTTGTTTTTTGACACTTTCAGAAGTCCAATGTTTCTCCTTTGATGTTAAGACTTCTCATGATCAAGTTCATCTAAAGGGCCTTCTCTGGTAAGGCCACCAGTCTCAGCTGTCCATGAGCACTCCAGAGGCCTGATTCAAATCTTTATTTCTGGACGATCTGTAACATATTAAAATTATTTGGGTTGTGTGCATGTTAGTTACCCACCACACTATGATGCCAGGCATTTTGTCTTGCTCGACTTTTATATCTCCAGTGCCTTGTCCAGTTTTTTCACGTCTCTGAATAAATAAATGAAAGAATGAAAAAACAAATGAGGATACCGAAGCCTTTCACAAATCACAGTAGATTTTCATATATATGATTCTGAGTTGGGAGTAAAATAAGTTGGTCACCCTGGGTTCACTGCTGAGAAAAGACAAAAGCAAGGCATGATGTTGCAGCTGAGGATGCTCGTCCTCAGCCCCTAGCATGGATTGCGTGAATCGGAAGCACTAGTAAGTTGTTAAAATTGAGGTAATGGAGTCAGCGAGGAAGGTATTAACTAAAGAGAACTTTAATACTCTTCAAATCACCAATGATTCAGCCTAAATCACTCTGAAATATCTTTTAACCCAATAATGTTCCTGTCGTATGACTATAAGAAGCTGTAAATAACATTATAATTTTTTATTATTTAAAATATGTCGTATGATTCCTTTCTGGTAAAAAAGCAAACTCACAATCAACAACAACAATTTTGTAAAACCCTCTTTATGTATGAATATTTTCTTCAGTGTATAATATTTTTCTACAATGTATAATGCCAGGTAATTTTGGAGTAGAACTGGGGGTTGGAAAGAGGGACTTTCATTTTTTCACTTTATTTACTTTAAAAGTAAAGTAAATTAAGAGGTATCATTGATTTTTTAAAAGCTTTTTAAAATTATAATTATTGAATAAATATTACTTTTAATTAAACAGTGCTATATAATAATTAAATGAATGAATACTATCACAACTGGTATGCCTAAAACAAGGCAAACAAAAAATGACCTGGTCCAGTTAAAATATCACCAAAGCATATAGAACAATTGGATTTCCTTCTTAGGAAAAAGGATCAGGGCACAAATAATAGAAGTCACTCTATAAAATAAATAATCACAATAAATGATAGAAGACAAGTTGTATTCTGAAAGGTGAAATAAATGACGAATTCTTTTAATGACCTAGTATGTTGATAAAAATTAAAAATTTTTGAAAATCTTTTGTCCCAATGATTTTCTTTGTAGAAATTGAATTTTTCAAAGGAAAAAGATATAAAAGAAATTGTATTGATATATTACTCTTTTCAATTGTCCGTTCAGCATAAAATCATGTTCTTATAATAACCATAAATCTGGACATTTTTGTATAAAATCATGTTCTTATAATAACCATAAATCTGGAAAATTTTGTATTTTAATTCTCAGTAATGCCACTTCATTACCTATATAATTTGTTATCACGGAATGAATCACTTCTTGTTGAAAACTCTCCTCAGAATTTCCTGGGAAAGGAATTGGGCAGAAAATTAATTTCCTATTTGGGAGAATTCTTAGAATTTAAATAAACCTATTGGTTGAACTGAAACCACAAAATTAGCATTTTACCAATCACCAGGTTTAAATAGCCACGAGGTAAAGAGATCAGTCATCGCCTTGATCATCAGCCCAGCTTGCTTCTTTCCCGTCTTGGGTTCAAGGTACTGTGCTCACATACTGCAAAATTACTGTGATTTTACATTATCTAATCTCTGTCTTCAACTCTTTCTTAAGATGCATTTGTAACTTTTCTATATGTTTGCAAATATTAACACGTTCTTCTAATATACTGGAAACTTAAAAACACATTTGTGAATGTTGAGCTTTGGGTGAGAAATCAGTATAGTTTTATAAAGGCCACATAATTTTTTGACAATTTTGTAGTTAAAATATCGTATATGGGAAAAGTAGATGCATAATTTCAGTAGAGGCCTGGGGTAAGATAATTTAAATTATTTTTGCCCAATCTTATGAAAAGTTGTTATGCAAAATAATTTCTTATCTTTGTAATTGTTAATACCATAGCTGTCAGACTATTTCAAGCTCATTTGTGTTGCATATTATTTGGGTAATAAAACCAGTTCTACAATATGTATATCAAAGATAGACTATTAAATATAGATGACTACATTTGTAAAAATTAAATTTAGTTATCTGGAATGATATAAATGGACAGATACAAATTAATTTGGATTTAAAAATATGTCTTTTTTACTAATGCATCTAGTTTCTGTAATTTGTAGACTGAAGCAGTATATAAAAACATGTGAGCATTAGTTTGTTGACTAACGTGTGAACAAATTGCAATTTAACCTGATTTTTTTTTTTTTTACTTTCTCTGAAAACCGTTTTCCTAGTACATGTTAGTAATGTCAGTATTTCTGGGTTCTTGCAATTTGATGGAACTCCAGAAGTCAAACATGATAAGACATCTGGATGTTATTGTTCTATCCAATTCAGTCATCTTCATATAGTCATGTCATGGGTAGCCCGATGTAGCAAAGCACAAAGTTATAGCTAGATTCTTTTAAGTTATTTATTTTTTTGAGACAGAGTCTCACTTTGTTGCCCAGGCTAGAGTGAGTGCAGTCAGCCTAGCTCACAGCAACCTCAAACTCCTGGGCTCAAGCAATCCTCCTGCCTCAGCCTCCCAGGTAGCTGGGACTACAGGCATGCGCCACCATGCCCGGTTAATTTTTTTCTATTTTTTTAGTAGAGACAGGGTCTCGCTCTTGCTCAGGCTGGTCTCCAACTCCCGAGCTCAAGCGATCGATCCTCCCGCCTTGGCCTCCCAGAGTGCTAGGATTACAGGCATGAGCCACTGCACCTGGCTGATTCTTCTAAAATATACTTGATGGAGACTAATAGTTTCAGTAAAATGTGCCGACGGCATTTTTTAAAGAAGACTAAAAGAACAAAATGCTCTGAAGTAGACTTATCAGCGTAACACATAGTCAGGAAATTTCAGATAAAATTAACCACCAGTTCTCAGTGGATTTTAGTTTATTACTCTTTCTGATGATCTGGGAGGAAAAGTTGTTGCTAATTGTATTGAAATACAGGTTCATCTCTGTTCCTCTGACGAAGCCATATCACCGCATTAAGGACCAAGTGTCTTGTTTTACAGTATGAGCGAATAAAAATGTTTTAAGAAACTGGTATTTTTAAATAATGTAAGAACTAACAAAGACAACTAGAATGATAAACATTTCCATTGAGGAGCAAAATAGAACATCTGAAGCTTATGAAAGTACTGCTTCTCAAGAGAACCTGCTTTTACCATAATTTACTCTTGTTTGCATTGATGAGACTCTCTGTTGAAAAATCAATGATTTTTTTTCATAAATCAAACTTTATTTTTATATGATCTTTACTTTTTTTTTTTTGACATCTTTCATAGGCCTTGACAACCATGAAGCTTCTCATACTCACCTGCCTTGTGGCTGTCGCTCTTGCCAGACCGGTAAGCTCAACAAAGAATTTAGGTTCTAGAGTCTTGTTAGAAATGACCTGATGACTCCCAGGATACTGGGAATAATAATCTGAAAGCACCGGGTGATCTTTAAGTAGAAGTGTAGCAATGATTCACATTTTCATCATTATTATGTACTCAGTTCAAAGCCTTAACTCTGAATAAAATATCTGACTTGAAATATAGGCACTCCACAATAAAAAAGAATTGAAAAGAAAAATTAAGAAAAAGAAGAAATGAGTTATTGAATAACATACTAAATAGCATCAAACAATGTGATTAGGCTGGTTCCCTGGGTTGACTATAGAATCAGCATATTTCTAGACATGTGATAGGTGTCTAACATTCCTTAACCAAATACAACGTAAACCCACGTGTTCCAATGTATCCATCCTACTTCTGGAACCTAAGTCAAACGCTTGTTTCAGGTGGCTTGTGTCAACCTTTTTTTTGTTCTTCTTGTTCCCCAAGGGATAGTAAACTGAGCTGATTCTGCTAATTCAGTGATCAAATTATTGCGGTCACTGTAAACAGTGAAAATGTAAATTAAAATAACCTTTCTTCTCAAAACCAGAGTTTGTACCTATTTGTACCTATTAGGTAGCTATATGATTCTACACCTTTGTTCCAAAGAAAGCAATAGAGTTTTTGTTCGTGTGTTTGTGCCACCGTGTAACAAAACTTAAGTCTTATCTTCACAGTCAAAATGCAGATTAAAATACATTTTTAATTTCCATGACTTTGGGTAGAATCGAGTGTTTCTCTTGGGGTTGATTTCTAGCTTTATTCCACTGTGGTCTGGGAAGATACTTTTTTTTAATGTCAAGGTATTACTGGGGTGCAAATGTTTTTGGTTACAGGTGCCTATTTTGTTATGCTTGAGTCAGGATTATAAATGTACCCGTCACCAAGATAGTGTTCACTGTTCCCATTACGTAGGTTTTCATCCATCTTCTGCACCCTCCTCCCCCTGCTTGATTTCCACTGGGTTTTCCTTCCCTCTGTGCAGCTGTGTGCTCATCAGTTAGTTCCAATTTAATAGTGAGTACCCGTGGTGTTTGTTTTTCCATTCTTTGGATACTTCACTTGGGATAATGGCCTCCAGTTCCATCCAGATTGTTGCAAAAGGCCTTAATCCATCCTTCTTCATGGCTGTGTAATATTCCATAGTATAACACATTTTATTAATTTACTCATACTGATGGGCACTTGGGTTGATTCCACAAGAAAGATACATTTTTATATGATTTAATTGATGATAAAAATAAAATCCAGACAAACATTTAATTTTAAAAGTATACATTTTGCCCCATTTTTATAATGATTTGAAGTCATCTTCAGATGACTTATAATATACATCTTATAATATAAATAGTTCATAAAACTAAATCAATTTTTTATCATCCTAGATTAATTCAGACTAACTCAGGATTTTTACTTTTTAAATGCTTTTTACACAGTTTTCTCAATTCTCTGCCATATTCTGAAGAAAGGAAGTAATCAACCTCTTTTCCCTTGATATTTTTCAATAAAATAATTATGGTTTTTTTTTCTTTTTTTTCCCAGAGTATCTTGATCTCTGACAAATTTTGCTATTAAAATACAGACCTGTCTTAAATAGCAACGTTAATATTCATAGTATATTATATGTGTATTATTATTGTTGCTTTGGTTGTTTTGTTTTAAAATTCTTGCATTATTTTTCACAGAAACATCCTCTTACACACCTAGAACTCATTCAAGTAAGTATTTTATTCTACATTCCAAGGGCTCTTTCTACTTGTGGAGCTTAAGTGATAGTGTACTGGGAGCACATAGGCCTCAAAATTGATCTTCCCTTCTCTGTGAAACAACTCGTTTCACTTTGGCTAAGGCATGATTCCTTCAGTCCACAGCCTGACAGCTGTTATCTGTTCTTACAAAACTTCTTAAAGAGGAGGGCACGTGGACTTATATAAAATTTATGTTAATAAAGGGATTGATATTATTCAAAAGAAATACTTAACAGAGTGATTTATTTTAACTTAGTCTTGCTTCTATCTCTTTTGCATGCATTCAAACATGTGTTTTACAATTTTCTCTCATTTTACATGTTGAATCTTGAATGAGTCACCTCTACCACACCGTCTACAAGAACCCTTAGTCCTGCGTTCTTTCCAGTAACTGAACTAATGCCATTTTTCAAAATTTTTATTTTTCTGCAGAATCAACCAGGCAGCAGCGAGGTAAGCTCTCTTTATAGGGAACACTGACCTCCCCTCGTCTCCTGTCTATCTTTCAGTTAGCTCTCATGAACACTGAATGTCTTCTCATTCTAATTTTGATTATACTGAAATGTATCCAAGTACTCAGGTCCTTGGATTATCCTCTCAATTTTGTTTTGAAGGCCCTGTTCAATTTCTTCTTTAGACATTTTGCTAAGCATGTACTTTCGAAATCTCTAGGCCTGGTGAAAAAGAAACTAATTAAAGTGTCTCCTTTTAGATTTTAAAATTAGATAATAAAACTAAACCTATTGACAGGAGGGGAGTGAGGGATGAAAACTTACCTGTTGGGTGCAATGCGTGCTATCCGGGTGACGGGTACACTCAAAGACCAGGCCTCACACGTACACGATTTATCCATATTAAAAAACTGCACTTGTATCCCATACATGATTGAAATTTTAAAAAACTCTGAAACTATTATTTTTTCTTCTACCTAAATAATCTGTTGGTTTACCAAATGAAATGGAACATTTGTGTTCAGATGCAAAATAAAAACCTTCGTTTTTTTGGTGTTTATCATTTTTATAATTCGCAATCCAATTTCAACAGGAAATCCTCAAAGAAAGAAAGTTTTCAGCGATTGCTCTGGTAAGTGTTTATCCATTTATTCTTAAAAGACAAACATACTTTTTTGGGAAAATTCATTTAATTTTTGTTCATAAAAAGTGTTTTTTCACTTCACTTGATCAACCACCCCTTCAGTCGGCCACCCAGGTACCCACAAAATATAATGAAACAAGATATGAAAATATTAAAGGGCTACTTTAAATTTTAATTTGTACCTAAATGTTTGCCTCTTTCCAAAACACTTGTGCTTTCTTTTGCATGACCTCTGTAGAACATTATAATTTCTATACTCATTACCATGGAATGTTTCCTAACTGTACATAATACCCCAAATGTGTTGTATTTTTCTATAATTTTATCACTTAGTTTTCAAATAGAAGAACATCAAATTTTAATTCATGGAAATTATTTTAAAAAGTTGATGGATAACTCAACTTTGAATTTTAACATAACCTTTATAACATTTTTTTTGTTGTTGTTTTTGCAGCCCACACCAATAGAATTAAGACAGGTAAGAATGACTCCCCGGGATATACTGTAGAGTTAAAAAAAGGTAAGCAACTGTTAGGATCAAGAGACTCATGACAGTGCCTAAAACAAAGTGAAGGTCAAAGACAACAAAGTTGAATGAAATAAATTTAAGAATATTTTTAAGTGCATACTTACACGTACTGACAGCTTACTTAGAGAACATGTAGCAAAAAGAAAAAAAAACCCTTAAGGTTAGAAATGATATAACAAGAAATATTAGTGCATTCATTAAGTATATTTATTTTTAAATTTGCAATAGCACAATGAGAGGGGCACTTTCTCATAGATGTTCATTCATTTATGCTTCATTTCACTAATATTGCTTATTTCTTCTATCTCTAAGGAATACATCGATGAACTGAGCAGGGTAAGAAACATCAATGAAACTTGAATATTTTAAAAGTGTGCCCTTTTAAAAATATACTCTATAAGCTATACTTTATTGATTTTGGCAGAGAGAACATCAGGGAGGAAAACAGAGCGAAGAAATCAAAGCATCAAAGTTTTTCTTAAAATAGTGTGGCAACAATATATATCCTTATAGTAGGAAAAATGTTTTCATTTTTGTTTAAGGAATGTGTTTTCTGTGACATTTATCCTTTCCTTGAAGGATATTCATAAAGGACATTCACGATATGAAGGATATTCATGATATGAAGTCATTTATAATGACTAATGAATTCTGCTGAGAATTCCAAAGACTGATTTTATTGACTTAACTGTGTACCTACAGTGAGAAAAAGCATTAATGTGAATCCATAAAGAAATGCAACTGTTTATTTGTATTTATCCTCAAAGTGGAAGGAATGCTTTATCAAAGGTTTCACAAAGCAATGCAGTATATCTGACTCAAGACTGTTTGACGTCGTCACAGCTGATTATTCTCTTTAAACATAACTTCTTTGATTTGTATTATCTACTGGCTTTTTAATAGATTTCATATTGCGAGATCAAATAGGTGCTCAAAATGTATGACCTGTAAGATATATACCTTCACAAGTGACTGGTAAATTATTTTTTCTTAGCAGAAAACTAACGATGAATCAACGGAGGTGAGACTCTTTGTTTTAAAACTATTGCACTCAATACAAAAAGGAAAAAAATAACAAAAAACGTTTCCTTCAAATACACTACTCAGTGTGTATAAATAATTCTCTTACATCAGAATGATGACAGATAACTCTAAGTGGAAGAAAGAAAAAAAATTATTATATCATATTGGCCAAAATTAGCTGGATAACTAAACCAACACTAATATTTTGAGCTTAAATTCTATGGATAATTCCACTGCTCTCTGTATTGCCGTGGTCGTGAAAACTGAACACAACATGCTAGATGGGAAAAATCTATTTAGCTGAAGTATTTACATGCCATTGAACCAGTGCTCTCCTTTGGCATACTTTTATCTACTGCGTGATCTTTAATGCAATTATTTACTTAATGTCCAGAAGCCAAGTTAAAGAGAGAGAGAGAGAGAGAGAGAGAGAGAGAGAGAGTGTTGTTAAAGAAAAATGTAAACTTGTTTGCATTGATTTGCCACAATATAGAAGAATAAAAAAGAAATATTAAACTCTGAAATGTGGATGAGGAAGCTAAATCTTTCAGTTAGCTCAGAACAAAGGAGGCAGGCTTCTTAGTTTTCCTTATTACTTTGATATTGCCTCATTTTTCTGTTTTCTTTGGCATGTGTTTTATTTGGTAATTATCAATTTTGCATATGACTAGCAGTCATGAAAAATAAATTAATTCTCTTTACTTTTCCTAAGGAACATGTCATAACCGAGACCGAGGTAAGGCCATTTTTGTTCTCATGAACTCCACACTTATGGATCATACATAGTATGCTTGCATGGTATGCAGTGTGCCTCTTTTTAAGAAGGAGATCCGTAAGATGATTAACTTAATTTTAGAATGTTTAAAATCCTAATTTTAAATTAATGCTATCCTAATTTTTTTTTTTTTTTTTTTTTTTTGCTATCCTAATTTTAACTCATTGCACGTCTCAAACCGGGGTATTATACCCAAGAAGTTACAACGTTGTGCCAGATAAAGTTAAAATTGGAAGTGAGAATTTGAGCCATTTAAATGATAATCAGTGAAAACATTGTTTATTTATTAAAAGAAAGAGTAAAAAGCAAAAGGTTCACAAATATTTAAAATAAGACTCCAGTAGAAACCTGCCTCTGACATCCCAGGGCATGAGATTATGCTTTTCTACTGTTGAAGAGAGTCCTTGAGCAGAAAAAAATCTACTGCAGCAATTACCTGGAACCAATGGGCTATGCTGCCTATCCTAAAAACATGAAATAGTTATGAGCCCATTATATTCGGTGAATCAACTTCTCTTCCCAGAGATGAATAGTCTATTGTCTATTAACATCAATCCTTTAAAATATCTACTTGGGAACGAATATTATATCTATATGTAAATGTAGGCATCTAGGATTTAGAAGAAAAGAAATAAATATCTAAAAGGATTGATGTTTTAAAAGCTAATGCAATTTTAGTTCCATCTTGAAACCGTTGGTTGTATTTGATGTTTCCATTTTGTTTACGTCAAAGTAGCCACAAGCAAAGTTGAGAACAAACACTTAATTCAAGGTTCTGGGTCAACCAGTTCAATATGGCTCTTTCTTGGAAGTTTCATTTTATCTCAAGAATCCGTATAAATTTTGCATTCTGCTCAATGATATACCTGTGTTTGTTTTAGTAAATTAAAAAAAGTAAGTTTTTAAGTTCCCAGATATATCATTAAACTTTCCCCCATCATTTTTCAAGTAAAATTGACACTCCTGGAAAATATAT
>CAUYRT010046678.1:0-32183 GCA_963574885.1 Lepilemur ruficaudatus | reverse complement strand
TCGGGAGCCAGGTGTTCACTTCCAATTTTGATCCAAGCCTTTTCACTGTAAAATTATTTATTGGATTCCTTTGGAGTAGTGGGGAAATTATGGTGTTTTATGTAGGAAAATGTCTTGCCATTCTACTTGAATATATTCAAGGAAAGTAAAAAAAAAAAACATTCAAAGGTTCATGCAGGAACAATAGCTTCAGGGACTAGGTCTTCTCGCTTAAGAACAAGAAGCACATACATAAAACTAAAGTTATGCAGTATTTTTTTTTTACCCATTTCTGATAAATCAAAGAGATTTTTAAAAATACTTTTAAGGGTTAATATTCAGAAAGGGAATAATTTCTATTAATGGAGTTTCCTCTTTTTTTAACATATGTATTTATAGAATTAATTCTTATATTTTCATATTACTTTATTTACTCGTTCTTATGAATCCTAAATACTAAAGCAGGTTATTAGATTATTCTTCAGCTTTTTAAACTATTTTATTTAAAAACACATTAATGGCATATAAATTTCTATTAAATAATTCATTTCTAGAGATTCTTGATCTAAGCCAACAGAAATGCTTCTTAAAGCTGCTATTATTATATGAGAGAATTTATCATTTGTTATTTATTCCTTAGTAAATATTTGTGATTAATATGGGGGTATATATATTACTTCTCCACTTTTGCCTCTATGAGGAGACAAAAGATATACTCTTTTTCATTTTATGCTCAAAGTACCTGCTCTGATGTCTTCATCTAATGGATACTCAACAAAATACTCACAAACTGGAGGAAAGCTGGAGATATTTATTCAAGTCATCAGATAATTTTTTTCTTCAAGAAAATTAATTCTAATTCTTAGAGTCACAAAAACCCTGTGTTTAGAAGAAAATATTGGTTATTGGTTCAGTTCTGAATAAGAACCAAGATAAGGGGTAAACTCAGAGTGGATTTCAACCTAAAAATGTCAGTCTTTTATTTTGCTAACATACTTCAAAGAATATGTACAAGATTGATTTTAAAATACAAAGTTTAAAGCTAGATATAAAACTTGTATAAGTAGAATTTGGTTTAGAAAATAAAGTAGTTTCCTGTTGGTGGATGGGCCCCCGGGGAGCCAATTAGCGAATTCTTCATCTAAATTATGTGTCAGGTCTTGAAAGCATTAACCTCCAAAAGGTGTACAATTTATCCCCAGGATGGATGTAAGTAGTCTGCAATTGGATGAATGTCTTTAAGAAAACTTGGAATAATTTTTACCTTTCCAGGAGTTACTGGAAAGAACAGTAGTTACCTGTTACTGACACTGAAAGTTTTATGACTAATACTCCAGAAATATCACTTCCTTCCTCTTGATTCCCTTCTGTATTGCCATAACTCTATAGCTATTCTACCAGATACTAAGAACCAAGGTGTGGACTAGACTCAGTGTAGCCAATGAGAGAGGATCTTCCTCTTGAGTATGATGGTTTGGGTATTGAAGGCTGACAAATATGGGTTTGATTGCTGTCTCTGCTTTCTTATCTATTTGAAGTTCAGTTTGCTTAAACATGTAATGGGACTAAAATACCAGCCTTAGAGTTATTACAAGGTTTAAGTGAGAAAGTATTTGACAAGCACCTGGCATAAGGGCTTACACACATGATAGCTTCATAGGACATTTACTTTGATTTCTTTGCTTGGTTATGTTGCTAGGTTTGAACTAAACCATATGTCCTGAGCTCTGTCCCCTTCCAAAATTAGAGAGAATGTCCAAGGCCATAGAGTGGGGGGAGGGAGGAACAAACTTGAATCCATGCACAATCTTAGTTCTGTTAGTATCTCCACATCATAAAAACAGAGCTATCCAGTGATTGGCAGAAAAGCTATAGGATTCAAAACCTTGTGGTAGAAATGCAGGCCTAGTGAGGAAATACCAGCAATAAGAGAGACGCTCCAGTGGGCAATATCCTAAAGTGTGAGGATGACAGTTAATATTTATTGAGTCTTCACTATAGACAAAACACTATATGGAGTCCTTTACCAGTGTTAAAAGAAAAACTTTGGACAAATTAAATTCCCAGGACAAGAATAGGTTCAGAGTGACCGTGGGGCTGCCACATGGTCAGATAACATTTATGGACAGAAAAAGGAAAATGACAGACAGAAAGTGAGGTACAGAATCAGCTGAATTGGTTACAGCTCAGCTTTTCCTTATTTGAACATGGTTTGAGCAGTTGGCCACCTGTGATTGGTCAAAACTCATCTGCTGTGATTGGCTGAGACTCAGCTATTTGTTACGAGAGTTGGCTACAGTCTGTTTACACAGTCAGTTAGATAACAGTTCACTATGCAGGGAGGAACCGTTAGGCTGAACTTTATACATGCTTCTATATTTTAAGCATGTGGTAGCTTTAGGCTAAATTTAATGTAACACCAGGAACCATCACAGAATATCACAACAACTGAGGATCTAGACAATATTGTTATCACATTTTCTGGATAAGGAAAGTAAAGATCAGATATTTGAGGAATTTACCCAAGGTCTTTCCAGGTATATATGGCTCCTCTTTACTGTATTTCTTCTGAATAGAACAGTAAGATAATTACAGGAACTGAAAGGGCAGACTACATTTTCAGGATATATAAAAATAAGAACTATCTTTTAGTTTTGTCTTGCTTTGTTTTGTTTTTATGGAAAGGAGTCTTTTTTATTTTTATTTTTATTTCAGATTTTAATGTGGGTACACATGTTTTGATTACATAATTTGCTTTTGTGCAGTTTGAGTCAAAGTTATAAGTGTGCCCTTCACCCAGGTAGTGTGCATTGTACCCATTAGGTGTGAATTTGTCCATCTCCTCCTCCCCCCTTCCATGTGCTTGGTTTCCCTTGAGTTTTACTTCCATATGCGCACATAAGTGTTGATCAATTAGTTCCAATTTAGTATTGAGTATATGTGGGGTTTGTTTTTCCATTTTTGCAATATTTCACTAAGAAGAATGGCCTCCAGTTACATCCAAGTTGTTACAAAAGATACTAGATCACCATTGTTTTGTGGCTGAGTAGTACTCCATGGTACACATATACCACATTTTATTAATCCACTCATGTATTGATGGGCACTTGGGTTGTTTCCACATCTTTGTGATTGTGAGTTGTGCTCCTATAAACATTCAAGTGCAAGTGTCTTTTTTATAAAATGTCTTTTTTTCCTTTGAGTAGATACCTAGTAGTGGGATTGCTGGATCAAATGGTAGGTCTACTTTTAGTTCCTTGAGGTATCTCCAAACTACTTTCCATAGAGGTTATACTAGTTTTCAGACCCACCAACAGTATCTAAGTGTACCTTTCTCTCCTCATCCATGCCAGCAACTGTTGTGTTGGGACTTTTTGATAAAAGCCATTCTCAGTGGAGTTAGGTGATGTCTCATTGTGGTTTGATTTTCATTTCCTTGATGATTAGAGACAGAGACATAGATCTGTGGATGAGAACAGAGAACGCAGATATGAATCCATCCTCATATTGCCATCTACTCTTTGACAAAACAGACAAAAACACACACTGGGGTAAATAATCCCTATTCAATAAATGGTGTTGGGAAAATTGGATAGTCACATGTAGAAGGCTGAAACAGGATCTGCGTCTCTCACTACTCACAAAAATTAATTCGTGGTGGACTTAAGGCATGAAACTATAAGAATTCTAGAAGAAAATGTTGGACAAACTCATAGATATCGGCCTAGGAAAAGAATTTATGAAGAAGACCCCAATGGAAATTATAGCAACAACAAAAATAAATAAATGGGACCTAATCAAATTAAAAAGCTTCTGCATAGCCAAGGACATAATTAATAGAGGAAAGGACTGTTTAAACCAATAACTCACCTGTTTCATGATCTTGTCAAATTAGCTCTGAAGAAAATTTTTGAAGATGCTCATATTGAAAGTATGCTACCTGTGCAAAGACTCCTAGATGATCAATAAAAGCTTTTCTTCTTGCTGTAAAAAGCCCAGACATTTCCCAGACTGTCTTACACTTGGATGTAGCCAGGTGACTGAGTTCTAGCCAATGGAATGTGAGCAGAAGTGATATGGAGCATTTCAGGGCCTGGTGCATAAAAATTTCACTATGCGATTCTCTATGCTATTTTCCTTCATGTGAATTGATACAGAGGGGTATAGCAGCCTTGAAAGCTGTGTGTTAAAGCTGGTGGAGCCATGAGATTGAAGGAATACTGTGAATCAGCGTTCACAGGGGAGGCCCAGTTAGTCAGGAGTACTCCTTTCATCTATACATGAGTGAGTAGCGTTTGAGCCATTGTAAGCTTTGAATTTGTTATAGCAGCAAGAACACCTTAACTAATTTTATATCTAATTAGTGTCTTGTACAGAATTAGTTTTCTTTCAAAGTTTGTTACTTATAAATATCAGAAGTACTATTTATCAGCTTTTGGTGATGTCACTGAAAATGAGTGAAAAATTCACATGGAGTGAATGTTTATATGTCTGACCATATGGTCAGGATACTTATTTTTACCGTTCTCTGCCATCCCCAAATTTACTAAAATACGTAAACAGGCTAGACCAATTTCAATTTGTCTTTTACTGAGGTCCACATATTCTGCCCCCCTGCCTGGCCCTGCCAGTTCCTACCCTGCCACTGGAATTTTGCCTAAAATGAAACAGCAACAGAACAGAGGTCAAGAACTTGCAAGGATTCATATGGGAGAAACTAGGCACAGCTTGATTTAATATCAATATTTCATGTGTTCAGAGAGTGAAGTCTCAGGCTACAAGATAACAGCCCATCATTTTTATGCCATTCCATCTGTGAAAAGCTGTTCCTCAAAGCACAGTGTATGAACAACCTAGCAGCTTTTCATTTTAGGCGCCATATTCTGAAAAAAATGAGATCTTTTGATGCATAACCAGACTTTGAGGATAATTCAAATCTATGGAGTTTTAGGGCCAGACTCATAAAGAATGCAGATTTTCTCCCTGAAGTATATTACTGGGGAAAGGTAACACAAATCTTTAACACAATGAAACCTTCCCCTGCTGCATACATAAGACAAAGGTCACACCATCTACTCTCTGCCAGTGAAGAAACAAGTATGCACATTTAAGAGACGAAATAATAGGAATCACAGGGATAGAGTAAACTTTTGAAATGAAATCAAAAATATAATTCATTTAAATTGAAAGAGTAAGATTTTTTGTTTTAAAAAATTAATGATAATACTACAAATAAACTATATTAAGCCAAGTCCCATTATAAAATAGTAAAGCATAAAATAGGAGTGGATCTATATTCTCTAATTTCTGGCAGAACTCCTGGAATAATGAAAGGCAATAGAAGAATCAGGGATTTTCTATCCCTGTCTTCCTATCCCTCTTGTGGCATTGTAGGAAGCATCAGTATAAACCCTGGGCCAGGGTTACCAGATACTTTCCCAAGCCAGAGATATGTTTCGCCAGGTACCTAGCTTCCCATTAAGGCTCCCAACAATGCCTACACCCTTTAATATACTGAGAGACACTGTGGCAGTAAAAAGCCCAATTAGTCTGAAGATGTCGCTTGTAGCTCCAGGCACTATAGATGGGATTGTTTCCCCTTTTGGTATACTTTTGCAGTCACATTTTCCCATGGGAAATCCTCTTTCTGTGAAGTCCATGCGAATAATTCATTCGCTTCACAATTCACAGAAGAGCAACTTTGCAGAAAAGTAGCACTTTTTTTGAATTATAGCTGAATCATAGCAACATACACATTCCAGCAAGAATACATTTAAAATGAATCGTCTTTCGTCCAAAGTTCTTCACATCTCAATGTAGGAATTGTAAGCTGCTAAAATGTATTATCTGAGTGAATCATAGAATATCCTTTTTAAAAAACTTCATAAGAAGAACTTAGATCTCTGATATGTTCTTCTTCTTAAGAAGAAGATACATCTCTGAGATGTTTTTTGAGTTGCCAATACACTCAATATTAACTGAGCCTACTATGTTCTAGGCCCTACCTAATGTAAAGCCTCAAGGAATAAATAAATAAGCAAACAAACAAAACAAGATGTGTTGTGAAATGTTGTGAAGTGCTAAATATCCATCATTTCATTTAATCCTCACAATAGCCTTATGAAGCAGGTACTGTTGTTTCTTGATTAGGTTTAGGGTGGTTGGTTAAATCATTCACCCAAGCTATTAAAGGGCAGAGCTCCAGAGTATGTGCTCTTACTCTTCACATGGGAACTCTCCTATGGTCTCCACTCTGGGACACTACTGTTTACTCTAGCTGAGGAGACAAGCGTGCCAGCAAGCAATTTTAATGCCTCAGCAATGTGATTCTGGAGCACAGTGGAGGAAGAGAACAGCCGTGCACTGCAGAATGTGAAAAAGGTGCTATTCTACAGCGCTTGTTGGGTGCATCATCGGGGACAGACATTGCAAGCAATGGGGAATTGTATTCAAACCCAGAAAGACATGAGATGGTGCCCTAGCAATGAGATCCTCAGCATGGGGGTTAGGCTGGAAAGTTATGTAGCGGCCAGATGATGAAGAACTCTAAATGTATACCAGGTTGAAGAGGTTCTTAAGCAGGAAGCAGAGAAAGTAGGCAGATCCCTCCTCTACAACAAAGTTGATTGTAGTGCAGGGAATGGACAGAAGGGGGCAAAGTTGAGGGATAGGTAGAATGATGATGTTTACACTTTTATTTTTTGCTTCTGAGGCTATTTCAGAAGAAAGTGAAGGTTTATATTTTGCAGAAGGAGCCATATATACATGAAACATGACATTGTCCCTGTATTTAAGGGCCTACTAAAAGATAAATTTCTATGTTTGAAACTACGCATGTGTTATTTTACTTAATCCTCAAAAATATCTTTGCAATTTGTATTCCACTGATAGATTTCTATGGGAAAAATTTTCACTTTATTGATGAGGAAATGGAGGCTCTGAGAGTTTAAAAAAACTTGTCTAAGATAATACAACTCTGCATAGTCAAGGAATGAGTTCCAGTTATGTTATGAACAAGGAAAGTAGAGTTAGGTGATATTTGCAACCTTCCAAATGGCTTCATTGAGCTGTATAAGTTCCTGTATATCTGTTTTTTGGAGTTTTATTACTTTTGTAATCACATTTAATGTTTGGTAAAAATTGGTCAGCATAGATTTTCAGTCTTTCATTTAAAAAATAATTTTGCAATTGGAATCTGTTCATACTGCACAGTTCAAGGGAAAATACCAGTGACAGGCAGAAAAACTCTCTTAAGTTAACGGCAACCTCCACAGCAAATCTAAACAGACTGTGTAGTGCTATCACACAAACACATCTTTGGTATTGATTTCTGGAACTACACACTGACTGCTTGTCCTGCTCTGCTGCGGGAATTCAGCCAGCATCCAGCCAAGCTAGAATAGGTTTTGTAAAACCAAACTGATTTTTTTATTGTATTTGCCCTCCATGTAGCACCATTTCTCATATACTTGAGGCTGACCTAACTTTGGGAAATTTGCCAATCCATTGTTCAGAATTCTTTCGTTATTTTATAACCCATAGGATACTACTGACCAACACAGGAAAACATCTGTTATAAAGAAAGCCAAAAGCTACTAAAAACTTGATAATAGATGGTCGCCCTGTCCCTTCTATAGGCACTCCAGGGTTGAATATTAAATCAACACAATTATCTTTAATTAATTACACTCTTGTAGGGGTTGATGTTTCATTTTGTCTATTATTTTTACAAGGTAAACAGGATAATTTGCCTAACAATTCTAGAATTTGGAGTGGAACTGGGTGGGGGCGGTGGTTAGCAGATACAGCACCACTCTTTTCACTCCTTAGCAGAGGGTTGAAGTTCAGCCAGAGGTCTTGGATAATAGGAGTTTTTAGAGGATATTTAGTGAGGTCCCTATTGGAATGTTATCTATATTGCAAACAACTGTACATCATTTGGTAATCATGGGCAAGTTTCAGCTTGGAAAAGACCGCATGCTGATTAGCTTTACGTAAAGTAGAGAGGTCACAGTTTTGAGGATGCCAATATACTTCCCTCCCATCAAATCCCACATGTCAGGCAGGATTATCTAGCGGAGGAGTGGAGGTAGGGAAAAGGGAGAGAAGCTCTCAAGCCATCTCTGGACACCAGGAGGTTTTCACACCCTCCTCTTGCCTAGGATAGAAAAAGAGGGGTTGGGCTATATGGTCTCCAAAGCCTCTTAAAGCTTTCACATGCTCAGCTCCTAATGCTCTCTCCTTTGCTCTCTCAATGTGAAGATGGAACTTGGGTTGTTCAACCTGGAATGGTGAGGATGAGTTTCACAACAGGGCCACCTGCTGCCATTGTCATTCTCTGTGCTCTTTGCATTCAAATGCAGCTGGTACCACTGCTGTGTACTGATGGCAACTCAGATGGCAGCTTACATGTTTTGCCAGCCACACCATTTGCAGAAATGGCCTGGCCCCCTAAGCTGGGCTACAGATCTCCATTTTTATAATGTTATTTTAGTTTTTAAAACAAATCTGCCCTGGACCCCTAATTCAGGGGCTTTCAAACATTTTATGACACAACTCACAGTCAAAAAACAAAAATTACATTCGATACATATCTACATACAAACACATAATTTATCCAAAAATTTCACAAAATAACACTTAACATTATTCCACATGATACACTCTGATATTATTATTTTTCTCTTTTATTTTATTTTAAAATGAGTGCTGGTTGTGATCCACTCAATTGATGTAATAACCCACTACAAGTCATGACCTACAGTTTGACAAGCTTTGTTCACACCATTGTAACTAGATCAGGTACTTGGTCTTTACTTCATTTTCTTCTCTCAAGAGAATGTAAATCCTCTAAGGTCAAGAACACTGCGTGAGAGGCTGCATTATTATTGCAGTACTCCAAAAGGCTGGCCTGTACCATCTGGAGGATCTTTGAACATCATCTAGGTCCTGGAATTATACCTGAGACTTACAGAGTTTCACTTTCACTCAGAACCCAAGTTTTATTTCTAGGAAATAGACACTAACAAAGTTTGTCATCATTCCTGGTATCCCATCTCATTCTTGCTCATTTGGTTATGTTTATTGACCTTTAGGTTATAGCAAGAGAACTTTTTATGGCTACGCATATATTATCATTTGTCTTCTGTTTTTTAAAAAAGGCTTAATTTCTATATAGATTTTCTTAACTGAATTGTGTCATGTCTTTTTCTTCATGTTTTTCATACTTACATATAGGTATATATATATATTTAAGGGAATCTAAAATATTCACTGATTTTTAATGATTGTTATGGTTGTTTGTAGACATTTTTATGGTTTTGTTATATAAATTAAGTAGTTACAAAGCAATCTCAGAAAAAATTTCCAATATTTTTCCATAGTTCTTGACTATAAGTTGAGAGACTTTTATAGATGGATAATGCAGGCTCAACATATTTAAATTCCTTGCATATTGTCAAATTAGGCATGGGAGAAAAATATTTCATATGTTCAATCAAATTCTTTATATAAATAAGTCTATTTTATTTTAAGGCACTTGATAATTGGAGTGGAATATATTCTGGATACTTAAGCTTTTCAGTGTTCTGAGAGTGTAACTGATTATAATATGGCTCTAAGGAGAAAAAAATACACAGGATACCTCCATAGACTGTTCTAGAGCCATGGACTATATTTTTACATCTTTAACTTACCATTCATCCATCACTTGTTTATTCTTTCATGAAGTCATCCAAAAGCATACACTGAGTGTCCATCATGTGGCAGGCCCTATACTTGGCCAAAAAATGCCTTTAAAAGGCATCTAAAGATAAAGGAAATATTCTTGATCCTTAAGGAACCTGTAGTCTTCAAAGTCATAAATTAGTATAATAACAATTTATAGTTTGTGGGACAACCATTAGCTGTACCATGTGTGTTGGGAATTTAAATATCCTATTAAATAAAGTCAAATGGCTGTAGGAAAAACTGATTAGATTCTGGCACTACTTTGAAAAAAAAAACAAAGAATTTTTGAAGGGAAAAGCCAACAAGTTTCTAGATAGAAATATTAGTCTATAGAAATTTAATTTTTCTACTAAAAATGATGGCTACTCAAGACATCTACTAAATATTAATAGGAACAAGATGGGAGGCTTGCCAGGAGAATGGAGAGCAGAGGTGAATATTATACTGGAGCCTTCCATAATAGAGCAGAAATCCTTTGTCTTGAAGTAGTTATTAAACATCCATGAAGTTTTATTTTAATAAAATTTGGCTAGAAAATGCAAACAATAGCCTTGACAATTAATTTCACTGTAAATCTGTGTGTTGTTAGCACACAGACGTGAATTGATATTAAATCTACATTGACAGCTTTACCCAATGAGAATATATAAATATTAAAAAGAAAGGGATTTGGAGAGAGGAACATTGGGGAACACAACAGAAAACAAGATCACCATTAAATTCGCAGATTTTGACACTGAGAAACATCACTTTCTGAAAGAGTATGCTTGATAGGTTCCATCATTAAAACAAACTATATTTTGCCAGTTGTTCTTGAGGCATAGAAAACAGAGGGCAAAGACTTTCTGGAATCTCATGCAAGGTTAGCATCTGACCTGCCTGGTGCCCTCATTGTAACAAGGAAAAGTGAGAAACAGATACATTCACACAGGTATTGCTAAAGGGATGCTGACCCAGCTAGAAGATTGACCCAGGATGGTATATCAAAACAAGTCTCAGGTGGGAATGGAACCTGACTATCTGAAGCAATTATAATATACAATAGACATGCTTTTTGGTTGGAAGAAACTCATAAAATTCAATTACAAGGCTTAGAAATGAAGACCTACTTTAGCTTAAATCTTAATATCAGTAGCATCAACTTACAAAAGAACAACCACCTTTAAAAAGTAAATAATTCAAAAAGTAAATGCAAATGCCTAAACAGTATGAAAATATTTCAAGTTTTGCAGCAACAAATATTTTAATTTCTAATAATAGCAAGAGGCTATTCTTCAGCTTTACGGCACATTATCATTCTCATTAGTGTTATGATTATTATTAAGAATGACCAGTTTGAGTGGAGATTTAGGAACATGGGCACTCATGTTCATCTTACTGATTTTTGGATATTTTGATGACATGTATCTAAATAAAAATGTTTATTCCCTATCTCCTAGAAATTTTGCTTCTAAGAATTTATTTAATCTAAGAATATAACCATAGATGTGCTCAAACATTGATCTATTAATATACCATGGTTTCTAATGTAAATAGTACAAAAGGAAACAGAACAAATATCAGTGAGTAAGATGCTGATTTGGGCTATGTGCTAGATCCAGCCCACTGTCCCTACTTGAGCCCTGTGGGTCACCATCATTTCTTACCTCAACTATCGCAATAGACCCTAACTGGTCTTGGGGCTTCCATACTTCTCCTCCAATACAGTCTTCACACAGCAGCAACACCCACCTCAAACTATAAATCAAATCATGTGATTCCACCCCTTCAAACCTCTGGGGCTTTCCATTGCCCTTAACATAAAATCTAAACTCATACCACAACTTCAAAGTTCCTGTAAGAAATGGCCCCAGCTCCCCTTACATATGGGATTGTGCATAATTTCTTGTTTGATTTTAAATTTTATGTTGAAGTATAATTTACAGTGAAATTCACAGACGTTGAGTGTATAATTTGATGAGTTTTGACACATGTATTCACTCATGTAACACACACCCCTATCATTATATAAAACATTTCCATCACCTCCTCAAATACCCTCATGTCCCTTCTTAGTTAATCCCTGCTCTACTCCCTAACTATGGTACAACTATTGTTATAATTTCTATCACTATAGATGAGTTTTGCCTGTTCTAGAATTTTATATAAATGGAAGCAGATGGTGTCTTCTCTTTTATGTCTGGCTTTAAAAAAAAAAACAAAACTCTACGTAACGATTTCGAGATTTCATCTATGTTATTGCCTGTATCAATAATCTATTCCTTTTTATTGCTGAGTAGTATTTCATTGTATACTACAGGTGTTTATACCCTATCTACCTTTGATCGCATTCTATGATACTCTTCTTGGTACTCACTAAACTCCAGCCACACTGATCTTCGATTTGTTCCTTGAATAAGCTTCGTTTGAATCTTCAGGGTCTTTGCATCTGGTATTTCCTCTACATGAAATGCTCTTTCCCCATCCTTTGAGAAACTGGTTCCTCCTCATCATTTTAGATCTCAGCTAAAATGCCTCCTCCCTGGAGAGACCTTTACTGATCAGGCTATAATTTTTCTCTCTTCTGCACAATTTTCTCTTTTCTTCCTTTCTTGTTATAACATTGATTACAATTTGTAATTGTTTCATTTAGTTTTCTATTTACCTTGTTCTATGTTTTCCCTTCCAGAATATAAACTCTCTGAAGGCAGATACAGTGTCTCTCTCATTCACTGTTTTATTCCCAGCAGTAGAGTGTCTAGCATATGGAAAATGTTCAATAAATTTTTGGTAATACTAACTTGATTTAAATAAACAATTAATTGAATTATTACTTTAATCACCATTAAAATAATTTCAAGGGAAAATGCATTATGTTATAGAACATTTAGGTGAAAAGACAGTTCAATAGACAGGTTACAATAGCTGTATACATAGTATAAACTCATTTTTTTGTGAAAAGTAAAGGTGACATGTCTATGTATAATTAAAATATTGTTGAGTGGCATCATTTTTAAAATTGAAATTAACTTATTGTGAATCAGCTACCTTCATCTGTAGTTCCATGCCATGCCGGTGTCTTTTCTTGCCTGAATAGCATCAGGCAGGCAGGCACGTGCTGAATGCAAATCAGAGGGGGTTCATTCTGGGTGTTTCGTAGGAGTACAGTAAGAAGCAGAGAAGTTAAGAAGAGGCTCCAAGTGAAATCATTTCTTTTATCTGGCGAAGGGGTCACCACATTTTTTTCTGTAAAAGGCCAGATAGTAAATATTGTAGGCTATGTGGGACATTTGGTTACTGTTGCAACTGTTCAGTTCTGTCCTAGTGTGAAAGCAGCCAGAGAAAAAAATATAGTCAAATGGGCATGGCTGTGTTCCAATAAAACCGTATTTACAAAAATAGGTGGCAAGTTGGATTTGGCCACAAGGATTATATTTTGCTGACGCCCTGATCCAGTGTAACATCTCAGACTTTATTTGCTCATCTTTCCTCACTATCTAGTAGAGTCAAATTATTGGTGTTCAATTCCTGGCTTCGCTACCTGCAGGCAAAAGGAGTTGCTGAGCATGTTACTAAACCTGTGTAAGTGTCAGTTTCATGCCTGTAAAACAAAGATAATGCTAGTACTTACCTCATAGAGTCTTTTTGATGATTAGATAAAATAATCTAGGTAATGCACCCAGCTCAGGGCCTGACACGTAGTAAAGAGTTGTTGTAGTTATTCTGTTTGTCCCAGATCCATTCTAGACCGTGCTCTGCCCTGAGCCTGGGAACCTAGCCCCTGTAGATGCATCACCTGCCCCTCTGGCTGTCTGGCTTCCACTTGAGTTAACCCAACAGGAGGCACCAGCCAGAGACTTAAAGGTGAAAGGGAAGAGAGACCTTGGGTTATTTCTTCCCTGCTTCCTGGTTATTTCAGCTCTGCTTTAGTGCCTATAGCTGGCTCTCTCCCCAGCTACTACTCTCGACAGGTAGCCCCTGTTCTATGTCTCCAGCTCTCCTGAGTAAGCTCTGGGAATACTATCTCCTTCCTTTGGACTTTCGGGCTTCCCACTCTTGCAAGTTTGTGGATGCCTTCTTATCCTTTGCTTATTTCCTAACCCTACCTACACCTAGATATTAAAATGTCTGCATCTGAACCTTACAGTGAATTCTGTTCTCAGCTGACACCCTGACTAAAACACTGCTCTTTCATGTTAGGTATGACAAGGATAATGGTAACAAAGATAATTGCTGTTGGCATTGTTATAATAACCACCTATCTCCAAACTTTTTTCAAGTGTAGGTCTCTAATTTCTAATCCCCAGTATACTATCCATTGTCTTACTTCTATATCTTTCCAATATAATTTCTGTCAGCTAATATTGTGATGTTTGGTACTTGGTTACTTGAGCTAGAAGAAACCTTGAGAAGTCAACTAATTTATTTTCTTGCCTCAAGATGTGAAACATATTTCAAAGACAGATAGGAATCAACTCTGCTGTGCCCTTTACCCGCTTCATGTAGGGAGAATTACAATCCTGTAACATAAGCCCAAGGACAGATTTCTCAACAGTATGACAGTCACTTGGCACATGACAGAGCGATGTATCCATTCTTGTGCCACTCTTCTTTTTTTTTAATTTCAAAATATTAACGGGGTACAAATGTTTTAGTTTATATGGATTGTTTTTATAATGCTTGAGTCCTGGCTATAGGTGTGCCTGTCACCCAGTAGTGCTCATAGTACCCATTAGGTTGGCTTACTTCCCTCCCCCTCTTTTCCCTCCTCCTGGTTGCTTTCCACTGAGTTTTACTTCCCTCTGTGCACTTGTGTGCTCATTGGTTACTTCCACTTTAATAGTGAGTACATGTGGTGTTTGTTTTTCCAATCTTGGGATACTTCATTTCAGAAAACTGTCTCCAGTTCTATCCAGATTGTTGCAAAAGGTATTACTTCATCTTTTATTATGACTTATGCCACTTTTCTTGCAAGTGGTGGACAGGACCAGGGGGATCAAGAAGGGTAGGGTAACAAAAGCACTGGACCTCAAGGTTTGCTGGAGCTGATGTTCCAGACTCAGTACTTGGGGAAGTAGTCACAGGGCTGTGGCATAGAGACATGGCAACTTACCTATGGCCTGGGCCCTGGCGTAGAGGCTCTGAGCTGGGATTGCCCAATAGCTCCATCCTCAACACCTTGTTGAAGCTGGTACTGGCTAACTACTGTCGTTGGGGGCTATTAATATTTGACTTCTTGTAATTAGCTCTGGCTATTTTGAATTGGGTGTATCAGTGTTGTTATTACCATTATTCAAAATAAGCTTAAGAGAAACTGTATTTTCAACAATGTCTATTTAAATAACAAAGCACAAGACTGATGTGAACTTGATTCTCACTTTACATAACATTGTTGAATGTATCTGCAAACTGGGCCAACAGGTCTCAAGAAAACCATTGTATTTTATCATTTATATGATGAAATTTTAACTCATCATTTTGCTCACATCTATATACATATATTATACATTTATATTTATTTTGCTGGCTGTATTTTCGTAGGAAGGATTGCCCTTACTCTGAGATACTTCCTACCTTTTTGGTGTTAAAATAATCTTTCTGTTATGAAATTATAGCAGTGAGGATGATGATAACAAGCCACAGTGATTGAATGAATAACACGTGCCCGGCACTGTGCTAAGTGCTTTATCTGCCTTTTGCAGGTAATTTAATTCTCACAAGGGACGTAGAAGGTGAGTACAGCTATTATCCTCATTTTAAAGAGACTAAAGCTGAGGCACAGAGTGGTTATGTGCCTTCCTCAAGGTCCCACAACTATTAAGTGGCAGAGTTGGGACACACCCTGATAGTTTGACTCCAACGGCTGAACTGTATTGTTTTCTGATAGTAAATAACAATTGCTTTTGATTAATGCTCTTAGTTAGAAAAAATTTACTTGTCTTCAAATCCCAAAGTCTGGGAACCGCTGCATCTGCTAATGTGTTGCACATAGGCCTGGTGGAAGGGGATAGAGTGGACAGGCTTGGAAAGCCTGGTCCAGACCACTGCATTTCCTGAGGGGTCAGCACAGTGATGGACTGTGAAGGCAGGTGAGATTCTGATAGGACCACAGACCTTTCCACAAAGGCTTTGACTACAGAAACAAAAAGGCCAAGGAGAGGTTTTGTGGCTCTCATGACACCATGGCGGGGTGTTATCACCTTGCTGATATTGCCAACCCCATCACAAAGAACGCCACCCTCACCGTAAAAAAGTAAGAAGGCAAACCTCCCCGACGCAGCACATGCTGAGAAAACATGGCCGCAGTCCAGGAAGCTGTTTCCAGAAACCACACCCAGCTGAGAGCCCTTGTCCCAGCTGGAAAGTCTGGTTATTGTTTGGATCAGCTCGTAAGGTTCCTGTGGGACTCCCCTGCTCTGTCTGATGGTAGCAATAGAGCACAGCTCTGGGAAGCTGGATCTCTCGTGCTGCTACGTCCCTCGCCTAATATCGCGGCAGTGTATTCTTGTCAGGCGTGATGGTGTGACTACGAAAGGTTAAGTTCTCGGAATTCATCTGTGTGTGCCCCAGAAGTTTACCCTAATAAAGCAAAAGTATCCTAGGTGAAGCTGTTACTAGAGTTGGGGCTTGAAGGAAATTTGGAAGCCACGACTCCATTCTGCCAGCATGGAAAAGTATATCTACACTAAACCACAAATAAATAAACTAAAACCAAGCACAATATTAGTTCTCCAGTAACATAAATTCAGTATTTATAGTGTTAGAAAATCCTTCTATTCATTCTTCATTCATATGTGTCACAAAAAGGGCAAATGCCTACATTGCGTATACGTGAAGACAGGTCTTTGGATTCCAGCTCTGTGCTCTCACAGGGGATCTATGTAATTTTATTAAAATCTAGCCATGCTGTTTTTATGGCCACACAAATAATGCACTGCTCAAAGTTGTTCTTTAGTGTTTGCTTTTATTCCACACCAATGATGCACTGCATTGCTTGAAGTTGTTTTTGATAAATCTTTATTGTTAATAATAGCTACCATTGACCAAGCTCCTAGCTATGTGCCAACCACCATTCCAAGGAATGTACACATCTTGTCACATTTATTTATAATGACTCCATGAAGCAGGAACTATATTCCCATTTTATAGACAAAGAAATGAAGTTGAGAAGTTGTAACTTTCCCAAGGTCAGAGGTCAGGAGCAGAATTGGGATTTAAACAAAGCAGATCTTTCTGACTTCAGGATCCACTCTCTTTCCACTACACAAGGGCTCTCTCTTATTCTCTAGGCATGTACAGTTATTGCCATTCTGCTTGCTACATAGCAGCTCTCTGCTATGTAGCCAGTTCCTGGCCCCACGACTTCTGTTCAGTGTGGGGCTGGACCAGAGCACCAAGCCTGGACTCCTGCTGCTCAGCAGATATCAGTTAAGATTCCAGATCCAAAGCCTTAGGGATTCAGTTTTGCCAGTTAATGATAAGTAGGAGCTGGCAACATTTGTTCTTAAAATTGCTTAAAGAAGCAAGCATTCTCACTTTGCAGCCATAGAGAAATTTAATTGATAGAACTTTAGTTTGAGAACACCACTGTCATACAGAAAGCATCTTGATTTTGGTGCTTTAGGTTTCTGCGAGTTCCCCATTGGTCAGTCTGCTCTCATGGAAGCAAAGTTTGGCTTCCAGGTCTGTAAAACTAAAGGAAAATTTGGATATGTCAAGAATTTCCCTGAGTTAGATTGATCTTCTTCCACAGCACAAATTGGTTTTCCTGAAATGGTCCAAGTCTTTGTTATATAGCAGATGATGTAGATAATAGTCTTGAGAATTTTTGATGATTCTTATATCATGCTTAAATGGAAGATTTTAAAATAAGGTTGGGAATATAACCTAAAAAGAGAGTTCAGGTGCATTTTTGAAATTTATTTCAACATATATTTATTGAGCATGTAGTATGTGTCAGAGCTGCTTTAGGTGCTGGAGATAAAGCAATAAACAAAGCTGATGAAAGTTCCTGTGCTCATGGAGCTTACGTTCTGCTGTGAGAAGACAGGCAATAAACAAATAAGTAAAACACATAGAATGGGGGATGGTGTAAGTACCATGGGGAAAAGAAAAGCAGAAAAGGGCAGTGAGGAGTGACAGGGTGGCAGGAGCATTGCGATTTTCTACAGAGTGATCAGGGGAGGCCTCACCGAGAGAGTGGCATTGGAGCAGAGATGTGCAAAGCTGAGTGAGTGAGCCACGTGCACATCGGAGGGAAGTGTACTCCAGACAGAGGGAGCCAAGGCCCTGAAGGCAGGCCTGGCTTGCTGGGGAGCTGGCAAGTTGGCCAGCACAGGTAAAGGGAGCCATGAGAATGCCACAGGAGGCCAGGCCAGAGAGGCAGTGGGTGCATGTGGCCTGTGAGCGTGTTATAAACTGCAGCTATTGTCCTGTGTTGGGGAAACCCCCGGAGGGTTTTAAATAGAGACAGGACTTGTATATTGGCAGGATCCTTTGGCTACTGTGTTGAGAATAGATATTGTTGGGAATAGAGTGTAATACTGGTGTATTAGTTTTCTACACTGTGTAACAATTTTCCAAAAACTTAGCAGCTTAAAACAGTACCCATTTATTATCTCACAGCTCCTGTGGGTCAAAAGTCCAGGTGCAGTTTAGCTGGGGCCTCTCAAGGCTGCAGTCAGGGTATCAGCCGGGGCCGGTCTTGTCTGGAGACTCAGGCACAGGTCAGGGACTTTCAGGCTCCCTCAGGTTATTGACAGAGCTCATGGTCTTACCGTTGTATTAATAGGATTCACAGTAGCTCTTTTCTTGAAAACCAGCCATGGAGAGAGGAAGAGAAAGAGAGAGAGATACAGACTCCAGAGCAAGTCTACTGGCAATACAGTCTCACATAACATAATGAAACCATGGGAGTGCATCCCATCCCCTTCGCCATAACATTGGTTGGAAGCAAGTCACAGACCCCACCTGCACTCAAGGCGAGGAAATTCCACAACGTATGACTACCAGGAGCTGGGGGATCGTGGAGGCTGTCATAAAGTCTATTTGCCACAGTTGAGAAAAGCCAATTAGGAAGGTTCTATTCTAATATAAGAATTAGTCTAAAAGAATAAAATAGAATTCATTATATAATATTTATTTCTTTGGTGCTGATAATGGCTTGGACTGGACAAGATGTGGTAAGCCAGAGACCTTCACTGACGTCCCTGGGCCTCCTCTGCCTCTCTCAGCCTCACCGGTCTTCCCTAGATCCTCACCATCAGGTCTGTAGTGCCCTTACCAGTGTGCCAGTGCCCATCAGAGGTCTCCAGTCCATCTTGTCTGAGACAGAGCCTACATTGCTCCAGTCCCCCTCCCCTGGCCAGCACTGCTCATAGCAGCCATGTGGAATCTAGTGTTGTGTATTCCTATGAAGCAGAGGACAGGGCCTAGTACAGGGCTCTGGGACTCCTTGCTAAGTCAGACAGTGGCTCTGCTCTCCCTGGGATGACCTGATCCCTTTGGCCTCAAGTCAGAGCTCATACGCATTCAGGCCTCCTCTTCCTGACAATGACTCCCCTGTGCCCGGGTGCCTGGTCAGAGTCCTTGTCTCTGTGCCTTTCTCTTGCTGGCATCCTCCTTAAACTCTTCTGGCAAGTTCCTCTTCTGGTTGCCTGTGCTGTATTCTAGGCCTCTCCTTAAAACCTGATGTCCTGTCCTAAATCCCATTTGGTGATTCCTGCCAAGACGGCTGAAGATTGACAACTTCATGTTTTTCCCAACACTTGGCACTGTAGCCTCTCACTACCTCTAGGACCAGTTCCTCCAGCTAGCCAAGACTCTTCTTCACAACTGGTTTTACATTAAGAGTAAAATTGTTTCTTTGCTGTTAAACAGCAAAATATTACACAGCCAAGTTTTCCCTATATGCCCAAGGTCCAGACTTAAAGTTTAATGAGATACTTTTGCAGAGTCAAAAAATGAAATAAAGAATCCTTTCTTGCTTTCCCCTTGTGTGTCTTCTGAATCCACTTCTATACAAAATCGCATCACTCTGGCATTTTGGCTGAAGTTCCACTGTAAATCTGGGTGTGCTTATTTCATTAGTTAGTCATTTAGCGCCACACAAAGGCGTTGGGCCCAATACTGTTGATAGGGGTGTAAATAACCTGAATTTATCTGTTCCTGCCTCAATCAGGGCTAGAGTTTTTGTGAAGCCATCTGGCTCTTGTTTTTATTTGGTTTTTTTCTTTTTTGGTAGCCTCTTGCCTTTCCACATAAAACAAGTGGTGATTTCAGTGTCTCTGGAATTTTTGTGGCACTTCTTTAGAGTTCTCTTTGTTGAGGAAAAAGACATGACTCTCTTCATTTAGCACTCTGGTCAGGAAATCTCAGTTAGTCTGCCAGGAAGCCTGTCAGGTTGGTTTGCCCTCTATCCTCTTCCATCTGTCTTCTCAAATTCTTCACACCTTTAAAATGTCTTGGAAATGTTTCTTTATTCACCTCGTCTGCAGACCTAATTGCCTCCTGCCTCCACACCCAGCCTGGAGCCTCAGCATTGGGGCTGCTCTACCTCTTAAAAGCTCCCCACTGCCTGTAGCTCCTTATCTTCTGTCCTCAAGAAAATCTCTCTGGCCACACCCCTTTATGTTTCCCAGCCCTCGGTCTGTTATTCCCCAATCACCAATCAAATGATTATTTAATATTCCCCATAAACGCACAGGGCTCAATAGGATACACTGTGTCAAAACCACCACAGGGTTTTGGTCTCAAAGACCTCACATTTTGATGTCACTCTGCCTGTTGTCAACACATTAGGACGGTAATGCCCTGTTGGCTCCACGGAAGAGTGCAGTCCAAGAGAACGGCATTGCCTCCAGATTTTTATAACGGGACCATATCAGTCATTTAGCTCATCCGAGTCAGAATTCAGGTTCTTCAGTGAACAGTCCGCACGAAGCAGACCTGCCTTGACACATGGCGCAGCTCTCCTGTGAGTCAATGAGAGCCTCTGGTGCTGTGAGTCATCCTTCCCCAGGTTATTAAGGCTTAGATACAGTTTTGATAAAAAACAGGGTAAGTTGTTACACCTAGCTCACTTAACTCTTCATTTGGTAATCAGTCACCCCAGAGTTTTCCAGTTCCTGCCACAGAGACTATGGAAGCCCTGCTGGATGTGTAAGTAGGCATTCAGATAGTAATGAATGACAAAGGAAAATTTTGTAACTGATTCTTCAAGTAGCTTGAGGGAAAGGGTAAGAGAAAGGGTATGGGCTTTTGAGTCTGTTAGACTAATGTTTGAATCACAGCTTACTATGGGCACGATTCTTATTTTCTCTGAGTCTCTTATTTTCTATTTTCTCTGAGTTTCCATTTCTGTAAATGGGGACAATAATACACCTCGTATGACTCTTGATAGAAGTAAACATACAAGCACACCTTGCAGAGTGCCAGGCACCTAGTCAGCATTTCTGCCTTTTGAAGTGGGTGATGCTACTTCCACAATCAAAGCTAGGCTGCTTCGCAAACGAGGACTGCCAAAGTGCTTGCTTTGGTGGCCTTCCCAGGGCATGATATAGATTCAGAAATTGTCCTGCTGTTTTTCTGTTTCACTCAATTGTGGCTAAAGGAGTGCAATAAAGCAGTAATGCTTTAGATTAGTTTCAGGCAGGCTCATAAAATATGGAAACATTCAGGAACCAGAAGATTCTTAAATCTGCTGGGGACTAATACAGAGGCACCAAAGACATTTTAAAAAAAAAAAGTAAAATGTGCAATATAGCTTAGAAGCCATCAATAGAGTCAGACTTGACTTATTATTCGTCTTTATGTGACAAGCATCTTATAGATGTTGTTCAGGAGGACAGGAGACAATTTCACAGCTGGACACTTCCGGTTTCCTGGGCCACACCAGCCTTCCCAGGTTCTCCCACTACATCTTCATGTGTTGGGAGACTGAGAGTCTGTGGATATCAGAAAGGAGTGTGTGTGTGTGTGTGTGTATGAGGCTGGAGTTGGTAGTATTTTTCATTTAAGAAAGAGAAAAATTTAAGGGTGGATTAATTATTAATTGCTTTGTATCC
Organism: Lepilemur ruficaudatus; assembly: GCA_963574885.1. Lineage (NCBI taxonomy): Eukaryota > Metazoa > Chordata > Mammalia > Primates > Lepilemuridae > Lepilemur > Lepilemur ruficaudatus. The sequence goes on along the minus strand of CAUYRT010046678.1, from coordinate 10,431 downwards.
TATTCAACACTTCATTTTCTGCTCTGTTGTGCTTTGTCATGTTGTCTTGCAATTATACCACTAGAGAACTTGATCTGCATCATGTATATAATATCTCTGGGTCACCAAATACTGTACAGCTACATGAGCAATTTGGCAAATCACTGTTCCTTGCTGTTGTTGTTTTTACCAAGAAATCAACAAGCAATCTTTAAAACAAACAAAAAGCATCAGAACTGTATCTGGATCTCACTTTGGTATACAAGCATTTTTTAGCAGGTTATTTAAGGTCTGGTATCAGTTGGGTGGTCTTTTTTATTGTATTTTCTTTTCCAAAGTTAATTGGCTATAAATTCACTTTTTAAAATCTTGCTATATATCTAGGCTTAGCATAAGGAAAAGAAAAAAATGGCCTGCTATCTGACATTATGTCATCATCATTAAGATTCCTTAGTAGTCAAACTGTACCTATGCCCAACTTTATAAATTTTGCTGTCACTTATAAACAGTTGCATGAGAATATATAAGATTAGAAATTTGCTATTAAAAAGAGAGCTTTAAATTGATCTTCTGTCTTGCTTCTAAGAAACTAAATGATTGTTAAATTTTAGATGCTTCTGATCATGTAAGACAAATTCCATGAAGTCTGTCACAGATTCAGAAATTAAACGATCTAACATTTTGGGAGGTTCTAACTGTTTATGTATATTTTTAAGTCAATAATAAAATTAAAAAGTAGGCTGGGTGTGGTGGCCCACACCTGGAATCCTAGCACTTAGGGAAGCTGAGGCAGGGGGATTGCTTGAACCCAGGAGTTTGAGGTTTCAGTGAGCTCTGGTGACGCCATGGCACTCTAGCTGGGGTGACAAAGTGAGACCCTGTCTCAAAAAAAAAAGTAGTAAAAAGTAAAAAAAAAAGGTTATCAAGGATTACTATTTGTATTTGAAAGAATGTATGCTATTAGGGTAGATATGGTAATTTTGTGAATTTTCAGATGACATCTGTTTCTGGTTGCAGTGAATGTGGAGTAAATAACAACCAAGAGTAGGCAGGTTATCAGTGCATGCTCCCAGAGTAGTTTTCCTGCCTGTGAAAATCCTGAAAAATCTAGTACAAGGCTAGTTTCCTGGTGTTAGAGTGTAAGAAATGCTAGAACTGAGGGAAAAACAAATCTGTTGGGTGAAGGAGCATACTAGGAATCTCAAACCTAGAACCCTCAGCTTGGGGAGGGGACCAACATGATTTTATTTAATACAATAACTACCTGAATATTTTTTAAGGATTTTAGAAATAAAAAGATAGTGTAAGTATGAAACCATTCTAAGTTCAGCCTAAAAATCCATAAAGAAAGAAATAAAAATGAGGGAATTATAGAAAGAGGCCATACGAAATTGATCCCAAATTCATCTCTTAGGGTCACACAAGGATCAATGCTATGGACTTCTTTCCTATTTAAGTCCTCCTAGACAGCAAATCACAAAAACTATCAGCTGTTCCCTGCAACATCAAACAGCTATTTCTGTTAGAAAGTGCTTCTTATTATCTAGCCTCATTTCTTATGGTGCATGTTGAAAACTTTTTTCTTGGGTAGTGTTTATTAAAAATAAAATCAGCAAATTCCAACATTCATGGGGTGAGAAGAAAGTACTGAAAAGAAAACGGTTTAAATGTTGTTGAGAGAACATTTCCATAAGTGGTGAACTTACTCAAATATTCTTGATAGTGTCCTCAATAATGGATTTAGAACGAACAATGTATCGCAGGACATAGCTGAGTGTCTGACAATCACTGCACATGCTCGTCCGTAAGCCGGTAACTTCAAAGACTGTGCATTAAGTGATACCTTCACAGAATCCAATCGATCAATGGGAACTTGTATGTATGTAATAAAAATAACAAAATAAGAATGTCTAACTGGAAGCACACAATTACTCTTATTCTTAACCCCTCTTATAAAAAAAATATGGAGTAAGCATGTGCTAATAGGGTGGGCTTGGGGTTCATAAAAGCACTGAACTATTCTTTAACTCTGAGAGATATCATATGTCAAGGAAAACAGAAAACATTTATGTGCAGCATTGGGGTTCTGTGTTCTGTGATGGCCTTGTCTATATGCTGACCTTGCCTGAGGACGAATGTTTCACATCTGCCGCTACCTCGCTGGCATATACAGTGGAACAGTACTGTCTATAAAGTGTTTCACTTCCCTCAGAAAACACCACATAAATATATGGTGAGGCATAATTTTCATTATATAGAGCAGAAGCCAAAAATCTCTTGCCAAAGCAATCCTCTAAAATTTTACACCTATTTCATGCATTAAAAAAGAAATATGTATCATATGCTTTCACTTATTTTACGATTAGCTCATCAGGTTTGTGTTCTGTGGAGACAGAAAGCCAAAAAGCCTTAGGTCTCTCAAGACCCTTCCTCAGCCACTATGCCTTTCTCTTCTTCCAGCATTGTTTTAAAAAGATCTGGCCTTACAGGCTCTCAGAAGTAAAATTAAATTCAAACTCAATAATAATAACTTTCATTTGTGTTGATCTTTGAGGTTTACAAAGTGTTTTCACATAATCTCATTTGATTCTCATAGCCACTCTGTGGGGTTAGCAGGGCTGGTAATAATATTTCCATTTTACAGTTTGGGAAACTGAGATTCAGAGAAGAAAGGCTTCATGACTTGCTTCAAATTACTGAGTTAGTAACTAGCAGAGCCAGGTCTTGAACCCAAGTCTGGCTCAATTCAATAATACTCTTTCTGCTCTACCCCAGCTGCTTGTGATAGACAGAACTCTAAAGTGACCGCTGGTGACCCTCACCTTTATATAATCTCCTCTCCTGGTATGTCCATGGAACCTCCAAATGCAATGAGATATCATACCTGTGATTATGTTACAGTATATGGCAGAAGGGATTTTTCAGATGTAATTAAGTTCCCAAATCAGTTGACCTTAAGATAAGGAGATTGCCTGACCTAATCATATGAACTCTTAAAATAATGGGTCTAGAGGTCAGAGAGACAGAAGAAGTCAGAGAGATTGGAAGCATGAGAGGGATTTGATGTGAGGGAGATTCTCTTTTGCTGGCTTTGAAGGTGAAAAGGTCTCTAGGGCAAGGAATGTGGGCAGTCCATAGGAGCTGAGAGCTGGCCCCCGGATGACAGCCAGCAGGGCAAGGGCACCTTTGGTTTTACAACGGCAAGGAACTGAATTCGACTAATAACCCAAATGAGTTTGGAAGCTGACTCTTCCCCTGAGCCTCCAGATGAGAGCCCAGGCTGGCCAACAGCACAATTTCAGCCTTGTGAACCTATGAGAAGAAAACCCAGTCGCACTGCGCTGAACTTCTGACCTACAGAGCTGTGGCACAATAAATGGCTCTTGTTTTAAGCTGCTAAATTTGTAGTAATTTGTTATGCAGCAATAGAAAACTAATAAACTGCTGCTCATAAATATTTATTGAAAGATTATTACCTGTAAGATGCTAATTTTTATTTCCAATCACTTTATTTTGTGTCCATGTCTAGGTAGGTTAGTTAAAAAAAAAAAAAAAGCAGCCCAAGCTTGCTGTAGTAAATTAATAAATATTTCTCTTTCCTCGTGGGAATCTGGAGAATTACCATCCTTGTCCCCTTGAATGTAAGCAGGACTATGTCCCTTATTCTGACCAATGAAAAAGAGGAAAAGTGATATATATCTCTTCCAAGACAATGGCTTAAATTCTCCAGATTCTCTTGCCCTGTTGCAGCCAACCCTAAAGCTCTGGATGAGGACGAAGTGTCACACAATGGGCAGGCCCTGTGAGCCCAGGTCTAGGGAGCAGAACCTCCCACCAATCTACTTTGGGTGCACCTGCCCTGACTGACACATTTGCCTTGAAGGTACCGGGGCAACATGTCATACTGAGTTTCATCAACACTGACTGCCACTCTGCTACACATTAGCAATGAAAGCCATGTCCTCTGTTCCCAGGACCTTTTGCTGAAACCTTTTTGAATAAGAAAAAATAGAACTTTACTTGCCACTGCTTTTTCCTCCAAGTGTGTTAGAAGTGGGATAAGTCTGAGCAGATAAGGAAAACAAGAAAGAGCAGGTAGTTCTCTGACTGAGCTGTGATTATTGAGTGGCTACTAACTAGACACTGGGGGGGGGTCTCCCAATATCAGAAAAAACAGACCCACTTTCCGTAAGATGTTGACACCCCAAGTCAGTTATTAGTTTACTAAAGAGTTGAAATGAAGAAATCACCTAACTTAAATATTTTAAGGTGCTTCTGTTCTCCAGATTTGCTAGAACACATTATCCTAATTGGGAGAAGGAAACCAAGGCTGTAAGTAAACTATCCTGTGGGTTTGAACATTTCATATTTCTCTGTTTTATTTCTAGAGAAAACCTAGAGAATAGGCATACATGGTAGTTAAGTTAAAGAAGCAATTTTTATTTATATACTGGAATATAGTCACTAACAAATGTAACAAAAATTTTTACTTTGCAACTATCCTTACGATCATTCACCAGCTATCCTTTTATAAAAGAGCAATATTAGATAAAATGCTTCCTGTTAAGATAGCCACTAAGGTCTAAAATTTTAAGCGAGCCAAACTGAATAAGTTGGTCTCCTTAACCGTACACAGCAGCATATTTTGAAAATAAAGCATTTTTTGGGGGTGGGGGGTAAATTCCATAAAGCTGCTAACAAGTAGAGGTCAAAGTGAACATCTGTCAAAAACATTATTTCAAGAAGTTTTGATACAAAGCAGGGAATTTCTACATAACATTTAAGCTCTTGGTTTCTAGTCTTATTCCGTCATCACTATTTTTTCCATTTATTGACTAATCAGATGAATCAACTCTGTTAAGAAGTTTCTTTCATCTGTTTGTGAAGTTTTTCAAGGAGATTTTTCACAAACTGAACTAGTTAGAGGATTTCTTTAGAAACTTCAGGAAATTTCTAGAAATCAAAGGAAAATGGGACTTTTTAAAAAGTTTACTTTTCTTAAAGTGTGAAAAGCGAAAGATAATTTTAAAGTGTGATTTGGCTTTCTTCTTTCTTTTGCAGATCAATTTTTTACATTTTAACTTAATTCTGAAGGGATTACAAGTTGAATATCCTTCAAGGTCTCGCCCTCTCTGTCTCTCTCTTTCTCACCCTCTCACATAAAATCGGCATCTTGAACAGCATGGTAATTTCCATGGGATAATAGTATAGTCATTAAAGAAATGAGAGCAGATTGTGAATTATAAAGATCCTCCTAACTCCAACTGCAGTGAACATTTGGGGTTAGGAATGACCCTTACCAAAACCAGTGTCTCAGCCTGGGTTAGGGGGAAGTGTGCCTTGGGAGGATGAAGGAAGGTAGACTACGTAAAACTAGTACCTGGAACCCCATGAAGTTTTCCATACTTCCCCCACTGCCATATTCAAGTTCTTCATCAGCTTGTTAATTTCAAACTAATAAGATTTTTTTCTTATGTGAGCAAATTTTCTCTTCAGAAAATACATGCAGCAACTAATTCCAATCTGGTCATGAAACAAGAGTGCCATTGAAGGCATAAAGGCACCAAGTTTTTAAGTGCGAGTTTTTTCCTTTTCTCCACAAAAGAAACATACATTTAGAATTTCTTTATTTAAAGACATGCCCGCCCACAAACATCTGAGAACCATCTGTAGACAAAATGCCAAAATGCATAGTCGAATTTTGACTCACACCTCACCACCCACCAAGACCCCTGTCAACTCACAATAAACACCTTTCTAGCATCTGCCCCAGAGAAAGAAACGCCACATTACCCAAAGGTCAGAGCAAACAGATGTCACTTATTGCAGACCCTAATCATATCCATATCCAACCTTAGGAGGCCTGCAGTAGAAGCCGACTTCTGGACCATGGGTTCCTCCAGTTGGAGATGCTTATCCTTCTGTCTGCCCTCCCTCTGACTTGAGCAAGGGGGGCCTTAGGAGGGGTTATTTCTAGGGGCTGTCCCTCGTCCTGCTGACAAAGCCATGATTGAACACTGGGGCTAGGAAAGCAGCATGGAATTTTTCATGGTTGGCCTGCATCATAGCAGTCTTCCTATTTCTCACTCTGACAGCCTTGCAATATTCTTGCAATGTGCTCCTGTATCAACCTCCCTGACTGTGGAAGACACAGGACTACGCTTCTCTGTTCTCATTGCTCTCTGTACATATCTCTGTGTTGCCTTTTATAGCCCTCGTTGTGTTCAAAGGCATCAGTTTACATCTCTGAGCCCCACAAGACTGAGTTTCAGTTAGAGGAAGGAAAAAAGGAATGAAAGAAGGAAGGGAGGGAGGGAGGGAGGGAGGAAGAGGGGGATGTGAGATTTATATGAAAAGGTTTAATAGATAATATTGACAGTGCAATTTAGTGGGTTTTTAAAAAATGGATAAAGGGTGAGACTGTGTTGTGAGATGTATATACACAATAGAATATTTTGTTTTATCAACCATAAAAATGCAAGAAATCATGCCATTTGAGACAGCATGGATGAACATGGAAGATATTATAGTAAATGAAATAAGCTAGACACAGAAAAGCAAATACTGTATGATCTGATATGTAGAATCTAAAATGTCTGAACTCATAGAAGCAGAGAGTAGAGTAATGGTTGCTAGAGGCTGGAGGGAGAACAGGGAAATGTCAGTTAAATAGTACCAACTTTTATTTATAAGATGATTAAATTCTGGGGATCTAATGTATAGCATGGTGACTATAATTAATAATACTGTATTATATACTTGAAATTGCCAAAAAAACAGATCTTAAGTGTTCTCACCACACACACACATAATACGTGAAGTGACAGATGAGTTCATTAACTTGATTGTGGTAAACATTTCACAATATACACGTCTATCAAATTATCATCTTGTACACCTTAAATATATGCAATTTTAATTTTTCAGTTATATCTCAGTAAAGCTGAAAAAAATTAAAAGAGCAAAAACAATTGAGGAACATATTAATAGCTTACTTTCTATCATAATTTTCAGTCCCAGCCTGCCTCAAATGCGCACAGATACAGGAATCATATACCTGCAGTCTGAAGATGCAGCTTTACCCAGTTTTCAAATCAACCCTGGCCATGTCTGTCTATATATTAGGAGTTCTATTTTCTCAGTGACTGAGTCGGCAAGCAGGTATGCTTCACAGACCTAGTATTAATACCAAGTGATCCTGGACTCATTCCACGTGCTTCCTGAAAGCTACTCTCCATTCTTATGACTAAGTGTTTGTTTCCCATGTGTTTGTGCACCAATTTTACCCCACTTGAACTAGAGGTTACCCCTGATTCTTAGACCATATATTGGAGCCTTCCAGGCAAGTAACATAAATATGCTCCCTTAGAGATTGAACCCTGCTCTCTGGTTAGTGAGTGCTCCAAAAACGACAGCAACAAGTTCCATTAATAATCTGTTTCTTCCAGGGACTCCTTTATATTATTGGTAATTTCCACAAAAACCATTCTACGTAGATAGGATTGCCACCTTTTGCAGATATACCACAACTCAGAATCAGAGATATCTAATGTCTTAGCCCAGGCTAAGTGGCTAAAAAGTAGAAGAGGCAGGTGTCTCTGATTCCAGAGCTTATGACCTTCCCACCGCATTTCATTGCCTCCTCTAGAAATTTGACACTATTCATACTACATCCTTAAGGATCTCCTCATCCAGATGCCAGAGGCATTGCCTCACTCACCAGATGGACCCCTTAGCTATCAATGCCAGAACTGACTGGACCTGGATTTGGACAGCAAAGGGAGGAGCTAACTTTGCTCCACTGTCCCAGCTCCATTAAGAACAGCCTTACTCTTCTTGCAGACATTAAGACTTAATTTAGATAATATGTTTTTATGGCAATCCTACAAAGCTTTAGCATCATCCCAAAGCCTTCCTTAATATTTTTTTTTCTCATATGAGAAAAGACAGATGTACAAAAATATAGGTTTTTAATGATATGTTTTTATACGAGCATAACTAACATAAAACCCTATCACATTAATGTTTGTTTTTAAAGGAGCCTAATAGCATTTCTGAGTTGATCACTAGATTGTACAGAAGTAAAGTTTGATACAGCTAAGAGTTTGAAAAATTTTACATAATTACAACTAACTCTTGTTTGTCCTTAATTGAATTATCTACTGAGGAATGTTGAGTCTTGTTTTCTTTTCCCCCCTTCTTAAATTTTCAAATAAACCCTATCAAATAGAAACAATTATTGAGAATCTCTGGTTGCACAGTACTAGTCTACACACAGTATATACATTTTCAAATATACATTAGTGGATTTATATCTTTGTGATTCTAAACCAGGTTCTTGAGATATTTGTTAATAATAGAAAAATAAGATATGTCATTTCCAAATGATGAACTTCTTTAAAAGAATTGATGAGATGCCTCCTTGTTTGTTCAAATCTCTCCTCTCAGATCCCTAATTATTTAAAAGTTATTTATAGGTTTTCCAGTATATATACATATTGGTCCCTTTTATGTAGACTTCTCTAGGTATTTTCAGGATGGAGAAAGACTTATATTATAATATATAGGTAATATACAGGTAATGTAACACTTGCTGCTATAACAAAAATCCCCAAATATATAGTGGTTCAAATACAATAGAAGTTATTTCTTGCTCACATAAATTCCAAAACATAAGTGTCTGATTGCCAGATGCCTTTTTTCCCAAATGGTGATATAGAAACTCAGTTTCTTCCTTCCTGTTCCTGTCATTTTTAAAACATCCAATGTGTTCATGCATATTTCTCTTAAGACAGTGAAATAGAAAATAGCACAAAGGAGAATTCTGCCTGGAGGATTTGGGATCCAGTCCCCCAAATGGTAGACATCACTTCTGTTTATGTTCCAGTACATGAAATTCAGTCACTTGGTCACATCTAACTAAAAAAGAAGACTGGGGAAAAAAGTCTGTGGATCTAGGAAGAAGAGGAAGTAGATTTAGTGATCCTGCAATGTGAGTTCAGAGTCAGACAAACTTGTGTTCACATCCTAGGTCTGCAATGCATTCTTGTGTGAATCTCTGTGTTTCAATTTCCTTGCCTTTTAAGGGATAATAAAATCTACTTTAGCAATTGTTGTTAAGCTTAAGTGGAAGAATGAATATATAAGCGATTAACACATAGTATTATTAGTTGACTCTGGAAGGCCAAGATACATTTAGTTTTACAGTTAAACTATTTGTATAATTGTGGATTTTGCCTGGTCCCCAACAAGCTTTGTTATGTCAAAATGCTTTCCTTTATATTTTGAAGTTTCAGCCATATTCTACAAATACATCCATGTTACCTAGCAACCTAATTAAACATTAAAGAAATATCATAAATCCAGTGCCAAGAACACACAATGGGGAAAGGACAGTCTCTTCAGTAAATAGTATTGGGGAAACTTGATATCCACATGCAGAAGAATGAAATGAAACCCTTATCTTATATCACATACACAAATCAACTCAAAAGTGGATTAAAGACTTAAACATAAGATCCAATTGTAAAACCGCTAGAAGAAAACAGGGGAAAAACTTCTTGACATTGATCTGGGCAATGATTTTTTTGATATGACATCATAAGCACAGGCACCAAAAGCAAAAATAGACAAATTGGGTTGCGTCAAACTAAAAAGTTTCTCTACAGAAAAGGAAAGAAACAACCTATGAAGAGATGACCTACAGAATGGGAGAAAACATTTATAAACCATACATCTGACAAGGGGTTAAAATCCAAAATATATGAGGAATGCAAACAACTCAGCAGCAAGAAAACAAATAACCCAATGAAAAAATGGGCAAAAGATCCGAATGGACATTTATCAAAAGAACACATACAAATGGTCAACAGATTTATGAAAAAGCATTCAATGCAACAATGTTCAACATCTCTAATCATCAGGAAAATGCAAATCAAAACTACAATGAGCTATAACCTCATACCTATTACAATGGCTATTATCAAAACAATGATAGATAAGTGTTGGTGAGGACAGAGAAAAAAAGAAAGCCTCGTACGCTGTTGGTAAGAAGATAAATTAGTATAACCATTATGGAAAACAGTATGGAGGTTCCTCAAAAAGTTAAAAATAGAATACCACATAATCCAGCAATCCCACCTCTGGATATATATGCAAAGAAATTAGAGTCAGTAGGTTAGAGACATCTGCCCTTTCATGTTCACTGGAACATTATTCACAATAGCCCAGATGTGGAATCAACCTAAGTGTCCCTAAATAGGTGAATAGATAAAGAATATATACAATAGAATACTATTCAGCCTTTTTTAAGAAAGAAAGAAAGAAAGAAAGAAAGAAAGAAAGAAAGAAAGAAAGAAAGAAAGAAAGAAAGAAAGGAAAGAAAGAAAGAAAGAAAGAAAGAAAGAAAGAAAGAAAGAAAGAAAGAAAGAAAGAAAGAAAGAAAGAAAGAAA
>CAUYRT010046677.1:0-92255 GCA_963574885.1 Lepilemur ruficaudatus | reverse complement strand
AAAGATATATATAGAAAAAATGAGCCGGGCATGGTGGCACATGCCTGTAGTCCCAGCTACTCGGGAGGCTGAGGCAGAAGGATTGCTTGAGCCCAGGAGTTTGAGGTTGCTGTGAGCTAAGCTGACGCCACGGCACTCACTGTAGCCCAGGCAACAGAGTGTGACTCTGTCTCAAAAAAAAAAAAAATAGCTTATATAAGAGCATATTTCCAAAATTATAACACAAATCATTAGCAGAGTACGATTCAAAATACACAAGTCCTTTTTTTTTTTTTTTTTTTATACAGAGTCTCTGTTAAATGGGATAGAGTGTGTGCCATGGTGTCAGCCTAGCTCACAGCAACCTCAAATTCCTGGGCTCAAGTGATCCTTCTGCCTCAGCCTCCCAAGTAGCTGGGACTACAGGCATGCGCCACCATGCCTGGCTCATTTTTTGTATATGTTTTTTTAGTTGGCCAATTAATTTCTTTCTTTCTATTTATAGTAGAGATGGGGTCTCACTCTTGCTCAGGCTGGTTTCAAACTCCTAACCTTGAGCGATCCGCCCACCTCAGCCTCCCAGAGTGCTAGGATTACAGGCGTGAGCCACCGCGCCCAGCCACAATTCCTTTTAATAAAGCCTTTTCATGCCTCCATCAAGGACAGAAAATTAAGTCAACTTACATCAACCTGCCATATTTTTACAATGAGTACTTATAAAATACTAGAAATGAAAAGATATCCTTTTAAAGTCTAACTCTTTGGGATCCATTTAGCACTCCTGCATGAATATTCGGCTCATTTTTGGCTTTTGAGGGCAAATATTTTCTTCTGAGATAAGCTAGACTCGAGAAGCTCAATTTTTCACCTTTCACAAAATCAACATATGCTGAATTACTATGCTAAGTAACTGATAAACAAAATTTTGGAAATCAATTATCCACACTCTGTCCATACAGCCAGCACAGTTAGGTTTCTGTGCCACTCACTATGTATTTTATCATAACTCAACATGATGGAAAAAGACTCACGGCCTGAATGAACCTATTTCAGATACCCCTTCTCCCAAGAATTTATTGCTTTGCCCTGAAATTAGAAAAACTGACTTGGAAGGAAAGAAGGAATAAGGCATAGAAGTTGTTCTAAACAATGTACATTAGCTAATAACCAAAGCAACTTCCTTTAACCAACAAGATTGTCCATCAACTGGCAGCATTCTACAAAACATTCAAACAACTATCTATGTCAAGGGGATCTCTTAGGAACAATTTATCTAAAAATTACATTGTGGAAAAGGAGCCAAACTAACTCTTTATGTCATTGGGACTTAACTCCGTAGGTAAGGAGTAAAATTAAGGGGTCCACAGTGGATCACTGAAGGTAGGAATCTATCTCCAAATCCACACTGATGTAAAATACCATTCTACCACCAGGCAAACATATACCACACATTCAAAAATATACTGTTAAAATAGCATTCAGTTAAATTCACAATAATCACTTCTTAACCAAAGTCTCAGCTATCCATCAGTTGAAACTGTCTCTTAAAAGGTTTCTAATAACCTTTAAAAAGTTTTATGAAACTCATCCCAATAAGATGGAGAATCTGATTTGAACAATGTTCCGGGGTAGTATTTTGCAGGAAGGGTTTGTGGAAAGGGAACCCGAAACTCAGTTCGTGTAGGAAGGTTATAAGGAATGCAAAGTTTTAGACATTATGACACATACTTTCCCAAAAATAGTCCGGGAAACCAGCCCAAGCCACAAACAGAACCCAGAAATCCCCTCTGTGTCTTCCTAGAGTCTGTATTAACCTCTCGCTTCACCCTCTCAAACCAAAGAGAGGCTACCTTGTAACATACAAACGTAGTATGTTCCATTAAATGTCCACCCTCAAATAGTCTTGTGAAATCATTTAAGCTTCTGTGGCATTCCCTCTTGTGTTTACCCATGTGCCTTGTCATATCTTGCTGAAATGTGACTTAAAATAAGACAAATGAGAGTGAAATTTTCACCAGGTCAGAATGGTAATTCTAATTTACCGATTTATTAAAAGCCTGTCAGATCTGGGGTAGAATCTTCAGTTTAGTCTGGGAGTGTGATCATTGGCATTCCCGTAGGTCAGCTCCAAGTGCTTGGGAGCTTGTATACTTTACAGCATGAGCTCAAATCCAAGTGTGGGTCTTCATGACCCAAGTGATGTTTGCTTGTTTTCACCAAGCTGGCTTTATGACTTAAGGAGTTGGCCAAGATTTGTGGTTGTAGTCAACTCTCCCTTTTATTTCTGTTCTTTCCTCTTTATCTCTTTTATCTGATACAGACCTCCAAGCAAATGCAAGCCTCCGGCTACGGCGAAGACATCCTCACCAAGATGTCCCTATGTATGTATTGAACTAAGTCTATTTCTTAAGAAAATAAAATAATCTTTTTTTCCCCTCTAGAAAGTAGAATTATTGCCCCTTTTGCAGGAATATCATGATAGCTCAGAAGCAGACCTATTCAGGCAGAGCTGACTAACAGTATTTTCCTGGAATTTTAGAAATTCTCTTTGGAGGTGTGCACTATTTTTACACATATTTCTTCCAGAGTCACCTCCACCCACAAAGCCTATCTCTAATCTTAATCCTAATTATCAAAGGCACCTGGCCAGTTCTGGTCATCTAGATAACAGAAATTGGTGGGGCTTTCCAGATGTGTTTCCCCCTAAGCACACTTAAGTCAACATTCAAGTTTATCTTCTGGAGTCTGCGACCTGGGCTCATAACTCCTCCTTTGGTAGTTTAGTGGGGTGACATCTAGGTGGAAATATGCTGGATTGCCCTGTTTTTCTCAACATTTTCATTTCACTAACCACAATTGCTGACCCCAGAGATGTATGACTGGAATGTCCACTTCCACTGAGGTTCCTAGAAATGCAGCTTTGGCCTTTAGATCTGGACACATTAGCACGGCCCAAGTGAAATATGAAAAGCATGTAAGGTCATCCAACCTTGCCATCAAAATCAGATGACAATAGGCTGGGCGCAGTGGCTCACGCCTGTAATCCTAGCATTCTGGGAGGCCAAGGCGGGCGATGGCTCAAGGTCAGGAGTTCGAGACAAGCCTGAGCAAGAGCGAGACCTCATCTCTACTATAAATAGAAAGAAATTCATTGGCCAACTAAAAATATAGAAAAAATTAGCCAGGCATAGTGGCACATGCCTGTAGTCCCAGCTACTTGGGAGGCTGAGGCAGAAGAATCGCTTGAGCCCAGGAGTTTGAGGTTGCTGTGAGCGAGGCTGACGCCAGGGCACACACTCCAGCGCGGGCAACAGGGTGAGATTCTGTCTCAAAAACTATATATATATACATATATAAACAAAAAAATAAGATGACAATAGAAGTGGCATATTTCCTATGAAACATCCTGTCTTCTCTAAATCAACTGTAGCTATAGAAGGTCCATTTTACCCACAGAAAACTGACAGACCAATAAGATGAAGAAGTTTGGCCAAATGATCTTGAGGGTTGCTCCTGGCTCTAAAATGTTAGAGTGCCTCCAGTTATACAGCATTTCCAGACCACTAAAACTTGGGTTACTCAGTAGATAACCTGAGTGAACTATGTGTATTTAAAGATAGCAAAGCCAGGTGTGGTGAGTCATGCCTGTAATTCCAGCACTTTGGGAGGCCAAAGCAGGAGGATTGCTTGAGGCCAGGAGTCCGAGACCAGCCTGAGCAATACAGTGAGACCCCCCCATCTGTACAAAAAATAGAACAACTAGCCAGGTGTGGTGATGCACACCTGTAGCCCCAGCCACTTAGAAAGCTGAGGCAGGAGGATCACTTGAGCCTAGGAGTTTGCCGTTGCAGTGAGCTATGATGACACCATGACACTCTAGTCCAGGCAACAGAGTGAGACCTTGTCTTCAAAATAAATAGATAAACAAATAGAGATAAAAAAAAAAATAAGAGAGAGACCCAGGTGCTTTCCCCATTAATGCCAATCTCAGTTCAATTGCAATTAATTAATTTGCTGAGTACCTACTAGGTGCTGGGACATGCTTCTGATTTCCCTCCCCCAGTGGTTCTCAATTTTCACTGTGTATCAGAATCACCTGGTGTAGCTTAGCAAACTACTGATGTCCAGACCACTGATTCCAAGACTGTGATCTAAGTGATTTGGGCAGGGTTGGTTGTAAAAGGTTCCCAGGCGATTCTAATGTACAGCCAACATCATCTAAATCCATCACCACCACCACCACCAGTCTGTCCCAGTTCTCTTGCAGATCCCAACAGGCAGAACTTACATAAGTGGCCTTTATTTCCCTTTACACCAGAGAAGGTGGGACTTGGAATTAAATCATACTGTCAGTCTGAAAGGTAAATGGAAGTTAGGATTAAAGGTAAGAATAAAGAAGAGGGGAAGGAATTAAAGGACTTTCTGCTTATCTCATTTAAACATCACCACCACTCCTGGATATGGAAACTGAAACTCAAAGAGATTAAACAACTTGCTAGATCACTTAGCCAGTAAGCAACAAAACAAGAATTTGAAACAGTCTCTACCTGCAAAATCTGTGTTTGGTCCATGCTATCCTCCCCATCCTGCAAGTCTAACTTCAAGTAACGTATGCAACTTTCCTCTTCATTATCAGCCAGAAATGAATCTGGGTGCCAGGGATCATCTCTCCCAACCCCAGTCCTGTCTTTGTGCAATAAATGTGCACAAATGGCTTGTGCTCATGTTTGCCCTACTTAGTCTTAAATACTGTGTTGGTTAGGATTATGCTCTACTCCGTGGGACAGAAAATCCAAATGAAGAGTGGCTCAATTGACGTAAACATTTATTTCTTTCTCATGTAAAGGAAGTCCAGAGGTAGGTGGCTGTCATATTCCATGGTGTCAAGGCTCCCAGCTTCTATCTTGTTCTGCTTTGCTCAATACATGGCTTCCTCCTTGTGGTCCAAGATAGCTTCCTGAGTCCATCTGTTCTGTAAAATTTCTCCCAGAAGAAAGAAGCGCACACTCCTCTCTTTTTAAGGACACTTCCTGTAAGCCACACTCACCATTTCTGGTTACATCCATTGGCCAGAACTTAGTCACTGGGCCACACAGCACATGTAGCTGGCTGAGAAATGTAGCCTTTATAAATAGGTAGCCATTGGCCCAGCAAAAGCAGAGGTTCTTTTACTAAAGAAGGATGGGACAGGACAGAGACAATTAAGTCTCAGCCATGTTTCCTGCCTGGCACTCCAGTCTTCCCCTCTAGGGCTACAGCCCTAACCTGGGCATTGTCAGCCTTCTTTACCCTGCTCTCCTTGCCCCACTTTCTCCTGCCAGTCCCGTGGCTTTCACCTTTTACCTCAGACTCCTGGGTCATGATGCATTGTCAACTTCCGTGCCCGCTGCAACTGGGCTCTACCTTCCTAAATGAGAAACCCGGTACCAAAGGCTCACAGAATCCGGACTGAGTCCCTTTGGATGCTGTGTCTTGACCTCCTGCCTGCCCACTTTTTGAGTCAACTTTTAGCCGAGTTGACTTCATTAGCTGGCTCAGGCAAGGCCAGCAGCTCTAACCTAGTATCCAACATATTGGCCTCCCCAGCACTACACTCATGCAGTATCATCTTCTGTGACTCTAGCTAAAGCTATAACTTCGTGGCTAAACAGTCGGGCAGCTAAGGTAGCCTGTAGCAGAAAGAGCCAAGGGTGCGGATTGAGACAACCTGGATTTGAGTTCTCAGATACCCTCCTGTTTACTAGCTCTGTGACTTTTCTGGGATTTTTTTTCCCCTCGTCTCTAAAATAGAGATAACAATGGTTTTTGTTTCACATGGCATGGTGAGAATTAAGTATGATAACATATGTGCAAATGCTTCAAAAAGTATAAAGCCTACTGCAAAAGACAAGAATCTCCTGCTTTACCTCTTATCTCTAGGCACCCTCCCCCAGAACTTTTCAGAATCTTCCATCCCATTCTCTTCCTACTCTGCTTTCTCTACCCTTTTCCTTGCAGCAGTTACTCTGTCCTGCCTTTCCTACAGTCTTTCACAGAGCTTCACAAGAAAAAGAGAGAATAGTTGAAATAGAAGCATCTAGATGAAGAAATGGGTGCTCCGTTGGATCAGAGGAGTGACTATGACCATCAGAGCAAACCGGTGCTGTCCCAAGCTCTTCATAAATATAAAGCCATATCACCCTCCCAGCGACCATATAAGGCGGGGCCCATGGGAGGCAGCCTCTAAGACAGTCCCCAGCCATCCGTGCCTCCTGGATCCGGTGCCCCGTGTAATCCCCTCCCCTTGAGTGTGGGCTGGATCTAGTGACTCACTTCTAACAAACACAATATGGCACAAGTGATGGAATGTTGCTTCCAAGATTAGGTAATAAAAAGACTATAGCTTCTGTCTTGTGTGCTTTCTCCCCCCAGCCCCCTTCTCTCTTGCTTACTCAGTCTAAGGGAAGACAGCTGCCATGTTGTAGCTACCCAATGGAGAGGCTCATGTGGCAAGGAACTGAGAGAAGCCTCCAACCAACAGCGTTCAGCCAAACAGCCCACAGCAAGGAACTGAATCCCACTAACAACCGTATGAGTGAGCCTAGAACCACATCCTCCCCCAGTTGAGCTTTAGATGAGACCACAACCCCAGCGGACTAGCCTTAAGTCAGAGACACCCAGCTAAGCTCACCAGATTCCTGGCCCCAGAGACTGAGACAATATTTATTGATTGAAGCAGCTAAATTCTGGGGTAACAGCCTTGTATAACAACTATACACCTATTACTGTCATCTCATTTGCATATGAAGAAACTGAAGCTCAGAGAAGTTAAGAAACTTTCTGTTTCACACTTTATAAATGTCATAGTAGGGATTCAAACCCAAGAACTCTGGTTCTAGAATCTGTGCTTTTGTGTTGCTCTGGTGGTTTATGGTTTAATAAGTATCAACATGCTTACATTTTGCATTTTGTTAAAGGTAAAGCATCTGATACGAAAGATATAGAAGCTCTAAATCAAATAACAGATGAATTGAATGTTTTTTTTTTTTTGAGACAGGGTCCTGCTCTGTTACCCAGGCTAGAGTGCAGTGGTGCCATCATAACTCACTGTAGCCTTCAACTCCTGGGCTCAAGCAATCCTCCTGCCTCAGCCTCCCAAGTCATTGGGACTACAGGCACACACCACCACGTTGGCCGATTTTTCTATATTTTGTAGAGATGGAGGTCTCACTCTTGCTCAGGATGGTCTCAAACTCCTGGGCCAATTTGCTCTGGCCTCCCAATTGCTAGGATTGCAGGCATGAGCCACCATTCCCGGCTGAATTGAATTTTATATCAAGTTATCTTTCGGCAGGTTCCCTGCCAAAGCAAGTATATCTCCTACCATAGTATCACCCTGACCACAACTGTTACCACTAACGAGTTCCTTTCAAGCAAAGCACAAATTAGTTGCAAGAGGATCCAAACACAGTGGAAGCCACACCAACTCCAAATTGGAGAAGATGTTGTGTAGACCTAAGTCTGGTATTGGCCATATAGTAGATGCTCAATAAATATTTATTGATTCATCTATTGGGCTAAACTTCTCATTAAACATCCACCAAAGAAATACTGACTATATTTTTGGAAGGCAAAATAAAGTTCTTTAAAAATAGACCCATGGGAGAAAATTTTCGCAAGCTACACATCTGATAAAGGGCTGATAACTAGAATCTATTTACAACTCAGGAAAATCAGCAAGAAAAAATCAAACAACCCTCTTAAAAAGTGGGCAAAGAACACGAACAGAAACTTTTCAAAAGAAGACAGAATAATGACCAACAAACATGAAAAAATGCTCAACCTCTCTAATCATCAGGGAAATGCAAATCAAAACCGCAATGAGATATCATTTATCTCCAGTGAGAATGGCCTTAATCAAAAAGTCCTAAAACAATAAATGTTAGCGTGGATACAGAGAGATCCGAACACTCCTACACTGCTGGTGGGACTGCAAACTAGTGCAACCTCTGTGGAAAGCAATATGGAGATACCTCAAAGAGATACAATTATATCTACCATTTGATCCAGCAATCCCATTACTGGGCATCTACCCAAAAGAACAAAAGACACTCTATAAAAAAGACATTTGCACTGGAATGTTTATAGCAGCACAATTTATAATTGCAAAGATGTGGAAATAACCCAAGTGCCCATCAATACATAAGTGGATACATGGTACCAATGTATGGTGGATACCAATACATGGTATATGTATACCATGGAGTACTATTCAGCTATAAGAAACAGTGGTGTTATGGCACCTCTTGTATTTTCCTGGATAGAGCTGGAACCCATTCTACTAAGTGAAGTATCCCAAGAATGGATAAACAAGCACCAAATGTACTCACCAGCAAATTGGTTTTAACTGATCAACACCTAAGTGGACATATAGGATTAACACTCATCGGGCGTAGGGCAGATAGGAAAGGGGAGGAGAGGATGGATATATACATAATGAGTGCTATGAGCACCATCTGAGGGATGGACACACTTGAAGCTCTGACTCAGTGGGGGGGGGGAGAAGAGCAATATACGTAACCTAAACATTTGTACCCCCATAATATGCTGAAATAAAAAATAATTTTTTAAATTTAGTTTAGATTGAATGGGCTGCTGTTTCAAGCCTTATGACATCATTATTGGGTATACCAGTAAGTCATTATTTCCAGGAATGCCACTTAAGGTGTGATGACACATCCTATCCTCTTGGTTACAAAAAGGGCATAGTACAGATGGAAAGGATAAACAAAGTCACAGAAGCCTCATGGTCAACACTAAATCAAAGTGATTCAACAAATAAAAATGGTAGAAAGAGTAAAAGCATTTTTGATCTGTTTTCTAGGCTCCAGAAGATTCATAACTTGATATATTCCTAAGTTCTGCTGGAAATTTTTACAACTAGAAATAATGCAAAACACCACATAAATATTACAATAGAATTCTCTATTGGAATAAGTGGGAACAATGAACCTATTGCTGAATGAATACAAAGTACACAGTACTTTGCAAATGAGAAGCTGTCAAAGAAGAGAGAAATTGACACATATCAGAGAACCTATTGTACCTAAAATATTAAATATGATGAGCGAATAAAGACTATTTTTCTCTTTTCTTTTTTTTTTTTTTTTTGAGACAGAGTCTCATTCTGTTGCCCAGGCTAGAGTGAGTGCTGTGGTGTCAGCCTAGCTCACAGCAACCCCAAACTCCTGGGCTCAGGCGATCCTTCTGCCTCAGCCTCCCGAGTAGCTGGGACTACAGGCATGCGCCACCATGCCCGGCTAACTTTTTCTATATATTTTTAGTTGGCCAATTAATTTCTTTCTATTTTATGGTAGAAACGGGGTCTCGCTCTTGCTAAGACTATTTTTCTTATTGTTTAGTTCTTCTCTTAGGCAAGAACATTTTCTTCAAAGAGCACGCTAAATGCACTCTCCAGGTGACTCATTTTCACACTAGGTGGCAAATGTGTAGGAGAACCAAAACAAAAAGAGAGAGAGCCTTTTGATTAGATTAGTGAGAAGGGGATGTCTGATTCATCCATAAAATGATAGGAGTTATATTTGTTCTAATAATGCATCTAAGATTGCATTTCCAGTTGCTTGATTTTAGATGGTACTTTTGGAACTTCTATCTAGAAAAATTAAAGCTAATTCTTAAGCTGAAATAATCCTTCTTTCTGACCTAAAATTGAAATCAATAAACTTCTGAAACTATTATCTGGGTATTAATTATTATGGAGAAGAGTTATTAGAGCAGTGTTGGGGGAAGGGTCAGAAATAATATATTCCATGTCCATGGAAATGGGGAGGCCAGGAAAAGATTGAAACTTTTATATGAGAACATTGAAATATGGTAATCCACATGTGGCCATGCAAGGAGATCTAGTAGTATACATCGTCTACTATGTATAATGGGCCTGACCCATTTTTCTTCCTTATATCTTTATATATTGTGCTGGTCCAGTGTGACCTGTAGAAGGTTTCCTAATAGATCACGTGTTATTAAACGTTCTAGTCTAGTATGCATTTGCACTTCTCTCTCTTCTTCCCTTGAGGAAATATCCAGCTAAGTCACATTTGCTATAGTCACTAAGAGTTTGCAAGAGAATATGAAATTAACAATATTTGAAATTTATCAAACAACAGATAAAATAACTTCCAAAATTACATGTCATTCCTAATATCAAAATTTTGTCTGTGTTATAAAAACAGCTACTGGTACAAGTATACAAATGCCATTTAAGAGTGGAATAAATATCTTTTCTCTGTTATTTAACTACCCAATGCTCAAAGTATTCAAATATTATGCATCTTACCCCCAAAGATCATTGATATAGATTATATGGAAATAAAATTCAATTCCAATTTAACATTAATCACATTTTATGATAACTGCATTGATTTATAATAGTTCTGACTACTGTGGCTAGTCTGGCATTTGGCAGTTATATGACACTTGACAAGGACAAGTATAATAGTATAATAAGTTTCCTAATTTAAGAGAGGAATATTAGACTGCTATGAAATCCTTCTGTTAGGTAAGTAGCGAGGGATTCCGGTCTCCTAGGGACGAAAGTAGGTGCTGTTGCCCCCATCTTGGTCCTGCCCAACCCTGATTCTCCACACCTGGGGAAAGAGGAACAATCAGAACTCCAATCAGAACTTGGCACGCCAGTTGCAAAAGAATACAGAGGACTCACTAGCCCACGGGCCAACCCACATGGGTACCATAAAGTCTGGAAAGTGACCTAGAACCTACATGTAGTTAAGGCTCAGGTCATGTGATTCCCTGATCAAAGTGGTTCCATGGTGACCTCTGAACCACAAGGGAGGTCCCTATCCAGACACTATAAAATAGGACACAGACCCTAGCCAAGGTCTCTCTCTTTGCCCCTCCTTTTGCTTTCCCTGCAGCGACAGTGGGTGCAGTAGTCATCTGTGGCATAGGTATCATGCTCTGTAAGCCTATATCTTGCGCTCGCCCTATAATCCTATCTTTCTCTCCTCAATGAACCTCATTTCCATGCTTGTCTAACTTTGGTGGGTCTGGCCATTCTTCCGCCATGAGCGCACCAAGAACCGACAGCTTCAGACTAAAACCTAACACTTCTATAAAATGAAACATTTCATTTTACCTTACATGGTACTTCTTATTTTGGCCTCAATGGAGTGGCATGTACAAATAGTGTCTTAATAGCACCAAATGTTAAGGCAAAATGTGAACATCTAGATACTTTGAAAGACCTGGATATTTTAGTTTCATTATTCCTATAAATTTTAGCTGCAATAAACTATGCTAATCTCAGAATTTCTTAATAACCATTTTCTGAATGTTTGGTGTATCAGATGATGTTATAAATGAATCAAGTTGCCTGTATAGTGCTGTAATTGACCTTTGACATTGGATGAGAAAATGGAAAGCCCAATCTGATTCCATTGTGGTAGATTTAGTCAAGGGAAAGACCTAGAAAGAAGGAGCTACAACAATAAACAGGTTGTTAAATTGCTCTATATAGTGGAGCTCAAGTAAGGAAACAAACAAACTTCAAGAATTAATCTTCACTTCAACCCTTGCAAATTTCTTAATCTCTCTGAGGCTCCGTTTGCTCACCTATAAATGGGGATAATATTGTCAACTTCACTTGATTGTTGTGAGGATTAACTGAGGTGATACAAAACATTTAGCATAGAGCCTGAAAGATAGAAGCATTTAACAAATGTTACTTTCTGTTTACTTTCTTTTGTGCTAAAGAAACAAAGTCCAGTTTTGATCAAAGCCTTTTATCACGTTAAATATCAACTTTCCCCCTTAATGGTTAAATCCTTGCTGATCTTTTATGCCATGATGTTTGTGTTAATTGAATAGTGATTCAAGATATCTACATACTACATACTACAATTAGAGATGAAACTACTATCCAATGTAGACCCTCTCCTACTTAAGAATGGTTTGCCTTAAGTTTCATAACCCTACATTACTCCCTGAATCTCCAGAATAGACACATGATCCTTTTCATTTTGGGGGGAAGAGGAAGGGATAATCAGAATTTATAGCCAAGAAACTGATGGAAACTAAAGATCATTAAATATCCTATCCTATACATGTATTTCTCTGACCTCTTCATATTTCTCATTGTTACATTCGGGCCTAGCAGAAAATTAAAGACATCATTAATAGCTCACCTAATAAACCAAAATTATAGGCTTTGAGATCTGATGAATGAGAAGCAGAGAGTGATCATGGAACAGGACTGGATATCTCACGGAGATAGAGGAACAGGACACTGGTGGAAAAAGCCTTAGAAACTGATTGTTGAATAAATGAATGCAGGAATAAACCAGAGTGAGATTTCCTCCAGTAAATAAGCTTTGAAAACTATAAATAGATATACAATTGTTATGTTGCCTTCCCTCAGCCCTGGTCCATGTTCACAAATGGGAATGGTTGGAGGCCAGACGTGGTGATTTATACCTATAATCCCAGCATTTTGGGAGGCTGAGGCAGGAGGATCACTTGAGGCTAGGAGTTTAAGACCAGCCTGGGCAACACAGCAAGTCCTTATTTCTACAAAATATGAAAAATAAATTAACTAGGCATGGTGGCACTCTCCCATAGACCCAGCTACTTGGGAAATTGAGGTGGGAAGATTGCTTGAGCCCAGGAATTTGAAGTTGCAGTGAGCTATGATCATGCCACTGCACTCCAGTCTGGACAACAGAGTGAGAACCCATCTCTAAAGAGAAAAAAAAAAAATTTAGATGGGAAGGATTGAGAATTCCTGGAGTGTATGATCAATATTACAGTGGGCAAACAGGTACTCTGATGTGTGCAGTATTCATAGAAGTAGTAAGGTATGGCGAAAAGAGCCTTATTTGCAAGTCATCTGGGTTTGAGATTGCATTCTGTCACTTCCTAGTTAGATGACTTTGGGTAATTCTTTTAATTTTCCAGGCCTGTGTTTTATCATTTGTGAAGTGATGAACTGGGAATACTAAAGTAATGAACACCTAAATACATTTTTTAAATCAAAAAAGAAAAAAAAGACCTGCAACTTAGATCATTAAAGAGTTTGAACATAGGTACTTTTTAAAAAAAAAAATCTCCCAGTAGCATTGTCTACACAATGAAGAACACCCACATGAATCCAAGACATTCCGTCAGCCATCCGGATGGCAGCAGACACAGGGGTGTGGCATACTGTCATCAGAGCATCTGTATGGCTGATATCTTCCTTTGCTAACTGAAGGTTTCAATATCCTGGTGACAGAGACTAAGAAGGACCCAATTAGCTAGTATGTTTTCTCACTCCTTACCTTAGTCAAGAGCCCATTCCACATAAAAGAAATAATAAGAAAATTATTTTGCACGCACTTCCATTCAAACCAAATCACCGAAGGTATTTACTTGAACACAGTACATCCTTTATTCAAGAGTAAGCAAGGTGAACTCACATTTTTTTTTAGCATAAAAAACAGTGGCCAGGGTCAAGTAGCATGCTGCTAGCTGAGTTGTGGCCAGCATGGCCTATTAAGGCTATTTGTTGAAAGAGCTTGCATCAAGTCACTTGGCTCATTTTTAAATTCGTTTTTTTTTTTTCCTCCCTAACAAGTGCCAGACACGTGAGGCCATAATGAGTTTAATTAAAGTCAATGGCAGCCAATAATTCAAACCTTATAAATGTAATTTGGGAGCAAACAAAACTCCTAAGTCAAAACATGAAATATTCCATTTAGATGGAAGTTTTAATCATGTTTATAAAATAAAATTACCAAGTATATTATGGGCCAATGATATACAAAAGTGCAGAGATCTGATTTCCAGCATTGGCTCTACCTTGATGTTATTTGGGGCAGGGACGAACAGGAGTGAGATTGCCTCCAGTAGATGAGTTTTGAAAACTATAAAGAGATATGCTGTTGTATGTTGCCTCCCCTTCTTCCTAGTCCACATTGGCAAATGGGAAGAGAACTTTTTTGTAGCACCCAACTACATGATTGTACATCATTAGTACCTAATATATATTTGTTAAGCACATAATGTTTAAAAATATGCAGTGCCAGAAATAAGCAATAAGGACGATACCAAAGAAAGACAACAAACAGCTATTAATATAAAGGAGAAAAGGCAGATGAATGGAGGTGGGGGAGAGATTTATTTCATGAACTCACAATCTTTGTAATTCTCATATCAAGCTAAATTGTCGTCCCTTCCTAGGAAGAGTTAGCAAGAGTTACAATGAGCATAAAAATTATCATGTTTTCAGGATGTACTACTACGTGTCATACATAATTAGAATAATAATTTGGAAATGATTTATTTCCAAAACAAACAGATCAAGTCTATAAAGGGACAAAAGACTCTTGATTGTCATATGTAGACGTCCTCTCAAAGTTTCAGCAGTTAGACACATTGAGGTCACTTTTAACAAATAGATGTCTTACTACTAAATCAGTAGCTAAACATTTATATTATTTACATATCTTAGTAATAGAAAATTTTTGTTGGATCCACTCTCCTTTTCACTCAAATCATTTGGCTCTTATATTCTGTTGAAATCTACTCTCCTATTTGAGAGGAGTTTCAAGATTCAAATTACAAATAATAATTTAAAAAAAGACAAATCATATTGCCCACGCTGTTCACACCATCGTTACTTGGACTACAGTGGTTTCCATTCTCCAAAGGCTCGGAAAACCAAAATTCATAATCACTTTCATTTATAAAAAGCAAAAACGTGTTGTTGGAACATGTAAAATGAGAAGATGAAGCAGATAATTAGTTTTTTAATTGAGAAATTTGTGTGTTTAAAGTCTGACAAACTGAACACCTAGCCTTTCTTTACCATTAAAAATGTTACTCTCCCGGATAAAGAAATACATGTTCACTTCATTGAAGACTACCAGAGCTCAGTTTAATTCTTTCGAAAGATATGCGATTAAAAGTCTGAATTTTGAAATATTTAAATTTGGCCTCCTGTCACAGAACTTTAAATACCTCTTTGATTACATATTGATGTTTTAAGGTAAATTTATTTTGTGTTGTTTATTATACGAATATTTGGAACACATTCTTCATATTCCATCATAAAAATATTTTACATAATTTTTGAATAATAAATGATGAACTATGATCCTCTTCATGCATAGTAAATGTTAAATGCTGCATTGTTTGCAGACATTAAGCCATAAGTGTTATTCGAGATCTTACAAAATCCTGACCCCTTTAAAAGCCAAACAGCACTACGGCAGGCCTTCCCTAGCAACTGTATTCATAATGGCAATCTCAGACAGTCAGTCAAACTAAATAAACCATCAAGAATTCCAAGCTAGAAATGAGTTGTTGAGGGCTCCCGTTATCATGTCGAGACTGAGGTCATGGAGGAAACCGGAATGTTATTTTCACTAGTGCTGGCCTGCCAGTTAGTGCTGGAATTAGATTTTAGTGAAGGTGAACTTCACCATTGCTGATACTGGCAGAAATGCACTCAAAATCCTTGTAAGGGCATCAGAAAGGCCTGTGGATTACAGAGAGGTGAATTCACCCCCTCTCCTCTTTCTCTGTTCCTTGTCTTGAGTGTCTCCTGTTTATCTAGAAAACCATTGCTGCTTACCAGGGTTTATGATCCACAATCTGTCTGCCAAGGCTGGGATTCAAACCCAAACTTCCTGAGCTCAGAATGTCAGCACACTAGAAGAACATAAAGCTTGGTGCATACTGGTTAAGTGACAGAATCCTTATCAAGATATTTTTAAAAGCTGGGCATTTCAAAGACAGTTTTCTTTGATTTTAGAATGCAGTTGTTTTATTTTAATGGGAAGATTTATAAAACATTACTGCCTCATTACATTTTAGGTCAATAAAGCATCTTAGCAAGTGAAAAAGGCATGCGGTGAAGGTGCTGACCTCTTCCCAAGCACATGATTCCTGCTTCTCAGACCTTTCTGGAAGTGGCAGAGGACTCAGGGATAGACAAGTGGAAAGTTTAAACTTCTACTATGAAAACAGAATTTGAAAAATTACAATGCACCCAGACTCTCATTTTATTTCCTTTCCTTTCTAACAATACAAACTGACTCAGTTATTCTGATTTTATGTCAGTTGCTTTAACAATAGAAACTCAAAGGAAAAGATAAAAATCTACATTTATAAAATGTCATTTGCTGCAAGAGCAATGTGTGATACAGGTTGCTAGTAGACTATATAACTTAAAATAGTATTTTTTAGTTGTGAACGGAATATGTGGCTATAGGATAATACAGCTCATATATGCAATTTTTTTCTTCTGCCAAGGGAGCAAATATGGGCATGGTACTTAAAGTTACTACCAAGTGCATAAGAAAGAATTTTGCATTTCACTTCAACACAACCATTTGTGAAGCAGTGAGGCAGATGCAAACAGCTTCTGTTCTCCTTGCACTCTAGATGAAACTCCTGGACACCATTGTTTTTACAGAATTAAACCCTCACAATAGATCCTATGAATTCAGATTAATGATGGCCTTTTCTCATAGCCAGATTAGCTTTAGAAGTGCTTCCATATAAACAGTCTCAATGTATTATCAAGAATGCATTATATACCACAGTTTCAGATATTGCAAATACAGTTGGCAAGACAGAGAATCTTTATTGACATACAGATGAAATGGAGAGAATTAGTACAATTAAGATACATCAGCATGGAACAAAAGTTTCTGAAAGAGTGGGCTAAAGCTTTAAGAACAAGGCTGGGTGAGTAGGAGTGGATCTCTCCAGGCAGCTGAATACTAAGCCAGAGGCAAGAGCCTTTGTTACACGGGCTGTATTGGCAATAATAAGCCAACATAGACTTGAAGGCTTGACAAGTTATAATATTTCATATTCTTATTTTAAAACAATATTTCAGAATTATTTATTACTTTCTATTGAGCTTGGTGGAAATAACCTTTGTCCTGGATTTTGAGCACTAACAAGCATTTTCATATCAGTCTAAGATCAACATTTGAAATAGATCCAAAACCAAATATTCTCAAGATTAGAAATAGAGCAGCCTGTTACATCATTTCCTCAAAAAATTATTGTCTGAGATGCACAGGGTCTTTTATAACTGATTTTTGAAGGTTATATATATATATATATATATTTTTTTTTAAAGGAGCCTAAGGAAACAAGGTGCTCTCTATGATAAAGGTCATTTTCTCTCTCTCTTTCTCTCTCTGTCCACAGTGGTCAGCAGTCCATACGGAGGTTCTGATTCTCATGTTATTATCCGATGCTCATGAACAATGGGTTAGTAGAGTCAATTTTTTATTTCGTGCATAATGTTGAAGGCTGTTGGTGGAATTGCTGCCTGAATCCTACCACTGGCCCCTCTTTGCCTCCAAGTAATGGCCAGTCGAATATGTACACAAAGAATTCAATCAAATGGGACAAGATGCAGGTTGGCTGTATTGTCTAATGCAGGGAGCTGTCTCGTAAAGCTAGGCTAGAAAGGAGACAGAATTTTCCTTCTTCTAAGGGTAGAACACCTGCCCTACCAAATATCCAACATGGGAGGAGAAAAAAGAGAGATATCATGTCTGTTACAGGCAAGTATTCCAAAGCATAGAAAAAAATATATAGCCTGTTTCCATATTTGGGCATCAATGTAAGCTGACCCACTAGTACCCAGGACATGGCCAAATCAAAGAAGTCTCTCTGTCTTCTGGGGAAGGAGCAAATAATTGGGTGGAGAAAGGGGCCAGCATTTATTGGAGGGACAAAGTAGGACATTGTTAAGGGATGTTCCCTTCCTGTAGGAAAAGTCAAAATCAAACACGTATTACACTTTCAACACATAAAAAGTTATGTAAACTCTTTGTATGTCCAAGAGTTAATTCTGCCTTTCTTACTTGTAGAGTTTAATACAGAGTTTCATAAGAGGAAATGCCTCTAACAGAATTTACCAAAGCATATTTCATGTAACACTGTTTCTTTGTGATGTAATTTTAAAGCAAGTGGGGAATCCAGTAACCAAGTATGGTTAGTATTGAATTAAACAATATATTGGGATAAGCCATTTTCTTTATGGAAGGACTTCTCAACTTTTAATATGTGAATGTATATTGTGAACATTTGAGAGGGATATAGTATATATTGTTTCCCAAAATTATTTGATCACCAGATTCTATTTTTTAGGAATATCTCACAGGATCAGTATTCTTAAAAGCACTTTCAGAACACCTAGGCCATTGGATGAAGACATATCAAAGAGAATGATAGCAGGCAGAAGTCATAAAAAGCCAAGGCTTTTTGGGTCTGAAACTGTATAGTTGATGTTAGATGCCAAAGCTAAGAACTGGTAGCTCTAGATTTGAATTCAGTTCCAGTCTGGATGACTCAGTAAGCAGAGATCATAAAGAAAATATAAATGATAATGCTTTTAGATGAGCATATTTTGTCCCACTGTGTCTCCAAATAATACTGCATACCTGGCACACTTGACTCATTTATATTGCTTGCTACATGCCTGAAGGCATCTGAGTTCGTAATACATTTGTCAGAAATTCTACAATCTGACCAAAAGGAAAGCAGAACTACCTGGTCAATTTCTGATCCATCCTGGGCTCTGAAGTTTACAGAATCAACTATGATTAGGGGCTTGCCATGTGGACCACTTTTGATGGGAAAGGTGTTAGAGCCGATTTCACTAAATTCATATAACTCTGAGGCATATTCAAAGGCAATTTTATTTTTATGTGCTAAGGAGGGGGCCAAGTTCTCCTAGACAATAGTATTTTTGCTTAATCTACAACCCTTCCAACCCAGCATGTTATTTCCCTTCTCTGAACTAAAATTCTAAAAATGGACGTACCATTCATTTGTACTTCTTAAGTAAAAACCTGCCCGAAATGCTCATGTACTGTATCATTGCAGATTATTAAGTTTTGTGTTTTTAAGTAATTTTGAAGTAAATTTGAAAATGTGTTATAAGTCTATTTTAATGAATAAAATATATTGTTCAGAATCAAAATATTTCCTAATAGCTGGGATGATTACATTGAACACTAATTATTACAGTGTACTGTAACGTATAAGATTCACAGAAGCTGATGAAGCATATGGTATTAGTTCTACACTAAGTGATCCCAGAAAGCAACAATTTTTCAGTTTTCTGATTGTTTTTTCCTTCGTGTCTGTCTTTTTGTCATCAGGTTTTCTGTTGTCATTCTCACGGCTCTCAGTATGCCTGACTAATCTGCGGTAGACTGAAAATCAAATGGCTACAACTGTTAGAATTGTATATTACATAGGAGTAAATAGACTAGTATTAAACTACTTTTCTACAAGGCAACTACGTATTATTTAGTGCGTGTACTTGGACACTTCACTTTGGGATGGCCAGAGGTATTTTGTTTATTTCTGGATTGTTGGCTATGATCTGAGGTGATAAAATGTTTCCCTATTTGTTTGTAAACATATATAATATCCTAAATCCTTTAACTCAATTGTAAATGCTACAAACAGTTTATTGGAGACTTAAAAAACATTCTACATGGTGGCACACATTAAGTGCTCAATAAATATCTGTTGGCTGAGTGATTCTTTAATTTCCTCTTCCTTACTTGGGCTTCACAACTGTGAGATTTATTCCCCAGTACTTCAGAACGTAAACATTCAGAAATAAGATCTTGGCAGATGCAATTAGTTAAGATGAGCTCATACTAGAGGAGGGTAGGCACTTAATCCAATATGAAGGTATTCTCATAAATAGGAGAAGAGACACAGGAAGAGACAGCCATGTGATGACACAGGCAGAGATGGAATGTGCATTTGCAAGTTAAGGAACACTCAAAGATGGCTGGCCAACACCAGAAGCTAGAAAGAGACAAGAAAGGATTGTCTCCTACAGATTTCAGAGAGAACATGGCCCTGCCAACACCTTTATATTGGACTTCTAGCTTCCAGGACTTTGAAACAATAAATTTCTGTTGTTTTTAAGCCACCCAGTATGTGGTGCTGTGTTACAGCAGCCCTGGCAAACTAACACTGTATATTTTTAGTGTTTCCTAGGTTTGGGGAGAAAAAAGGACAATGAAGTATAATTAGTTTCCTCTGGTTGTTACGTGGGAGTGAGCAGAGATCCAGGTGATAGCTCATCATAAGGCAATGACTACGCCCAACTATTGTCACAACAGCAATGGAATCTCTGCCAGTAGAGACTCAATAAAGTAAAAATAATAGCAACCTACTGTGCCACAAATGGATCAGGAGAAATATACATAATTACAGGGATTGGGATGGGGGAGAGTGATAGAGAAATTCAAAATTTTCCAAGAGCTTACCTTTAAAATTGTCCTTCAGGATATTTAGTAACAGCACTCAACATTATCAGGGAATGAACATATAAGAACATGATAATAATAAAGGCATCTTGTAATGGTAGTTCCCTGGAACACTTCCCTCCATTGGTGGGTAGTAGGGAGGAAAGGAAGGAAGGAAGGAAGGAAGGAAGGAAGGAAGGAAGGAAGGAAGGAAGGAAGGAAGGAAGGAAGGAAGGAAGGAAGGAAGAAAAGGGAGGGAAGGAAGTAGGAAAGGAGGAAATATCACTAAGAAAACTGCACTACTACCATGAATAGTAATAGCTACACTTTAGTGGGCAATTTTTATATGCCTGTACTGTACTTAACACCTTAAATGTTTTATTCAATTTAATTTATATTAAAAAATACTGTGATGTAGGCATCATTTTCCCCTATTTTACAGATGAAGAAAGGGAGGATCAGAAGATATTTTGTGCTTTAACTCTAGTTGTACAGCTGTAATAGGAGCTGCATTCAAGCCCAGGTGTGTCTGACTCTAAGGTCCATGCTCTTAAAAACCATGGCTCTGTGTTGGCAGCTTACCAGTTGTAGGTTCTAGAAAGCATGTTCCTTTGCTTTTCTCAAAGGAGATAATCACTAAAACAGAGAATCTGTCAAATTAGCAGAGATTTATTGAGCACTTTTGATATCTAGGCACTGTGCTGGACCTTATTAAAGATTCAGGGAAATATTTCACTCTTCTTCTGATGCCAAAAATAACAGTAAAACACTCTCCCTGACGTATGTAGCGTTTACCTCATTGTCAATAGCATTGAATGATTGCACGTGTGTTCAGTGTGTTTCTTGACAACCCCTCCACCTCTCTCTTTTTCTTTAATTTGGCTTCTGAATTATCTGTCCAAAACTCAACTATGTCCAAAAATTTAATGGTAGGAGCAATACCTCCCTTGAATTTGGAGAATTTCTTTTACCTGTTTATATAAAATAGTTTTACACTTTTTACTAGTATAATTAGAATTCTAACTTTAAAATGATTATCTCACTGACTTGCCATCAGAAGCTTATAAGCGTGGAAGGAATATTATCACAATTTTATAATGAGAAAATTAATACTTAGAAAGGAATTTGGTACCTTTAAAGGAATATGCAAATATAGGAAGTTGCATTAGGAATCCTAAATAAATCCAAGCTCCTCTGAAAGCGAATTTCTCCTGTTCCCATTTTGCTTTCTAATGCCAAATCCTTTCCTTGAAATTTTTCCTTTACTTCATTTTAGGGTCTTTTTAAAGTCCGTGGGTCTAAGGAGCAATGCATAGCTGTGTTACTTAAAAAAAAAAAAAACAACAATCAAGTCAAAAGTCCTACACAAAAGGGACACATTTCAGAGAAGCTACAAATAAATATATTATAGATTGAACTACAGCCACTCAATAGTATTTTTTTTTTCTTGCCAAGAAAACATTTTTTCCTAGAACCTGGTCAATACAAAAGGAAAAAGGAAGATTTTTCTGGTCTCTCTGTTTACATGTCAGTTAGAGAAAATAGACAAGTCTGACAAACATCTGGCAAACGGTTGTGGGGAGTGCTTTGGGTTTTTACCCCTTCACATTTTGCCTGGAATTAACAACAGTGTCCTCTGTCTTCTAATGTGATTGGCTGTAACAGTTCCCGTAATTTGAAATACAAATAGTGCTGAGAAAGCATGGTAAGGATTGGCATGTTATAGTTCTGGAAACACTGAAACTTATGAATGATGTAGCGGTAAAAGGAAAGAAATATTGCCAGAAAATATTGATAGTGGATTGGTTCTAAATCCACAGCAGAGGGATTGCTTGGCACAAATATGCAGTCACCTACCCCTTTAACACTGCAGTTTCTTAACTATTGATTGTCTTTTGGGAGGGGGGAAAAAAAGCTTTTTGCTGTTAATGCTTACCATGCCTTTAAACTATTTATTAATTAATGTTGTGATTTACAGATGTCGGAGCCCTATGGTTCAGAGCACAGACTTTGGAGTCAGAATGTAACTGGGGGAAATCTCTGCTCATTGGGTCTGCTAATCTCTTAGCCTCAGTCTCCTACTCTGTCAACTGGGTGAATATCAATACTTCCCTCATGCAGTGATTATGAGGAATAAATGAGATAATGCACGTCAAAAACCTGGCAGAGTGCCTGACACTCTGAATCCCCTTAGTGAATGGTGGTCTCTATTTATTTTTGACTTTGCATTTTCTCAGCCTGGATGTGCTTGTCTAGACATGGGAATCCCATGAGTGTAAAACAATATCTCAAAACATGGCTGAAATTTGGATGATAAAAATATCTTTGTTAGCAATGACATACTGATTATTAGGGGTTCTGTACATTGCTACAGTGAGTTTAAAGGAAGAAAGGTCATGTAAAAATGATAGGACTAAAATAATTCCTCTTCCTTTGTTGTGTGTTTAGCCAGTAGAACTTATAAGGAAAGTAAATGATGCAAATCAGGCTAGTAGTGGTCTTTTTGGGTTTGTAGAAAACTGAATTAAATTGATCACATCAAGGAAAACTCAAAGGCATCAAAAACAAGATAAGAATTTCGGATGGATTGAAAGCAATCTCAGCAATCTATGGAAGGGACATAATCAGATGTTTGGGTGGATGCACTGGGAGGGCCCACGGGAAAAGAGGGAGGAAGAGGAACAATCTGGGGGATGTGCCTCCTATTTTCCCACTTCTTTCTCATGCTTTATTGTCTCCACCATGGCAGACCCACTTCAAAACAAGCCATGACGTAGGATGAGAACCAGAGATTTAATATAGGAATTTGAGGATGTTTTCAAGTACCAGAACATCACCCTTTGAATTTAGTTATTGACATGAACAAAGTTCTTGCACGAGGAAAGTAAGCCTTTGACACATCTAAAAAATACAGGATGAGATGATTTATGATGGTTAGCTTTCTCAGCTAAGAATAATTCCAAGTCATTAAAATCACCAGGATTTGTTTCTTTTATTTTCTGTAGGAAAACTGAGATTCCCACAAGATAACGATTGCTTTTAAGGCAATTAGACAGAATCAATTCCAATTTTAGATTTCCTTTCTTAGCTGTAAATGTGTTAATAAGAAATAGAAGGTACACATACACAATTGTATATTATATAGCCACCAAAAAAAGAATGAAATCCTGCCATTTGCAACAACATGGATAGAACTGGAGAACATTATGTTAAGAGAAATAAGCCAAACACAGAAAGACAAATCTCGCATGTTCTCATTCGTATGTGGGAGGTAAATATTAAAAACAATTGATCTCATAGAGACAGAAAGTAGAATGATGGTTACCACAAGCTGGGAAAGGGAGCAGGGACAGTAGCAGGTGGATGAAGTGAGGATGGTTCATAGGTACAAAAGTATAGTCAGATAGTTAAATAAAATGAACAACATTTGATAGCACAAAAAAGTGACTATAATCAACAAGTTGGGGTGCTACTTTAAAATAACTAAAAGAGTGGAATTGGAATGTTCTTAACACAAAGCAATGATAAACGCCTGAGGTGATGGAAACCCCAATTACCCTGATTTGATTAATTCATATTGTATGCCTGAATCCAAACACCACATACAACCTATAGAGATACAACTATTATGTACCCATAAAAAATAAAAAAATAAATAGAATGTATGTGTATAATTAGGTAATAAATATATCTAATAAGTTAATGAGGAGAGCATACTTGGAACATAGGATAACACTGGTTTGTAAAGCAGCACTCCCTAACTCCTTCATAGGTTATTCTGTTTGATAAGATTATATGAGTGCTATTAGTCAAAATTGTCAGATTTTTATGTTTGTTTCTGTCTAAGAGAATTAAGTTGTATTCATGTTCAAAGGTGCAGTTTGCAGCATTTTTCAGGTGAGAGGGGTTGGGCACACTAAACACTTCCTTCCTCCTTGCTCCAGATCTAGGCCCCCAGGAAGGGGACATGAGCCCTTTATAGCCAGAGGGATCTGGAGAAAGGGACAACACGTCAGAGATGAGGGCAAAACTCCTCCTTTGAAGAGCTCTGAACACAAAGCATTGCGATGCCAGGATTTCCCAGCTGCAGCCTGGGGTCACATTTACAGCCTTTTCCATACTTCATGCACGGGTAAAAATCAGGATTTCCTTCTGCAGCCTCTGAAAGCTGGAGGAGACTTTTTAAAATGTGAGAACTCAATATTCTTTCTCTCCCCACCTTTCCACCTCCACTCCCATTCCTCAGTGTAAACGGACACACACACACACACACACACACACACACAGAGCAAAGGAAAACAAGCCAGAAAAATTCCAATGGTTTAAAAGTAAAATAGGTTAAACAGCAAGTAATTCCTAGATTTAAACTGTGCGATTATTTTAAAGATCAAATAGGCATGGCTGGCATATTATTTCCTCAGGCTGTACAGCCAAATACTATAATAGTTTTAATACTAGGTCCTGCTTGACTTAGATGCTATTTGTCCACATGAAAGTATCACCAATGACACCTTTGTTGGCCAGTTTCAGCAAAACCACCAAGCTCTTAATGAGCATTTATTATTTATTTGACCTTCAGAGGTCTCAGGGTACGTGCACAGTTATAAAGTCATATGCATAAAACCATCTCTGCAATAAATTAAAATTAAACTAACCATGGCAGCGGTATTCTAGGAGCATAACTTTACTTACTTGGGTAGGCCAGGTGGAAGCAATGAGTTCTGCTCCATGTCCTGAAGGTCAAGGGAATTGGATTCTGTCAAACTAGGATAGCCAGAAAACTGCAGAGTCCAGCAAGAATTACCCTCTAGCTCCTGGCCTGTCAGTAGCAGAATCTAAGCACAGGGCACCATCTACCCTGTTTGGGAAGCATCAGACTAAACTCCAGGCATATTAATGTGAGACTAAAAGGAGATTTGCAGTGAACTGCCTCCATTCTTGCCTTGCTTACCTGCTCTATAATACAGCACAACCTTCTCCAGGGATGTGAGTCTCTACTGCACATACAAGACATTTTCAGTGGAGCATATCAAAGATGATGTTTTCATCATTTGAACATCCTGACAGGGAAGAGCATCAAATACGCCTTCCCCCATTTAATAAGGGCTGCTTCTGTGAAGAAAGAAAATGCCTTTCAAGACAGAAGAAAAACCATAGGAATTAATTGAACAGGCTTCCTGCCATGTATGCACCACTAAGTATGCAATTTAATACTGAAACTGGAGCCATATTACATGTAGTTGGATGGTCAAGTGGTCAGTTGCAAAGTTAGCTTCTGTTGAAAAAGAAACTTCAAACCTCCTCCTCTAATCCTCAGAAGGAATTCAAGCACTAAGTCACTCTACCTTATTTTGAGCTTGTGTTGTATTCAAGTGAACAGTAGTAGGACCAACAGGGTGAGCCAGAACTGGTTGACTTGTTGAAATTCACAGAAATGCCCATTAAGGTGACGGAGAGCCATTAAAGCTGACCATAGCCTACAGTTAATATAAAAATAGCAAACTGCAGAAACACTTTTCTCAGTGTTATGATTTTGTTGATCATACTAGCGCTCAAACTAGTCTGTTAACTAAGACAAGGAAGCCCTCCCCACTGAAGGTGTGATTTTAAGCTGATGCGAGAGAACTATTAATATATATATGTATATATACAGCAAACGTGCTTTTTCATGGACTAAGTGGGTGTTTTAGTTCTATTTTATTTTGTTTTAATTCAAGTATAGCAATGCTATCTGATGTTTATTCTTCTGCAGCTGTTAAAGTTTCCTCTGCAGTGGGTAGAGTATGCCAATTAAACAGGCACAAACTTCTAAGATGAAGGAAAGATGAAACTTAATTATCCTTTGCAACTACTTTTCTCGTCTCCTTTCCCTCTACCAAAGCTGTCTAAACATCACACTTGCTTTTTAAAATTCCCTCCCAATGATCTATTCATAATCACCTAGTTCTCAAAAGCAAATGCAGAAATATTCACCCAAAGCAGTCTGTGCAGGTAGAGACAGGGAGAGAGACCATTTGCTGGGTACTTTATTAGTCACAGTCACAAATATAATGCAATAAAGTGCATTAAGTTCTAGAGTAACCCTTCATAGTGTCTTGTTTCCCTAAATTAGTGGATAAATACATGAATTAAGACCAGTTGGAGCACCAGGTAAAAAGACATGTGCCTTAATTTTAAAAAGCCAGCCAATCTGAAGTAGAAACGATATAAAGTGGTTGCTCATCCTGAGAGTGCCAAAGACCCTCGTCAATCCCTGCATTCTAGCCCTCCAGCTGCTCTCCTGTCTCGGGAAGGGTAAGCTCCTCACACGCCTTCCCTTACCTCATGCTCAGTTCCCCCTTCTGCAGCCTTGCTCACGTGCTCTCCACGGAGGCACAGGCCACACCTGTACTCTTCCTGGCCCCTCATAGCATCCTTATCTCTACCTTTGCTTTGACACTTGATTATATCATATTTAGTATTTTATTAAACACTGACTTTGAAATTTGTGTCTTTCATCACAAGCATGTAAGGAAAGGCATACTGCATGTGGAAATCTTCCTGGATAGGGACACAGAACAACAC
Source organism: Lepilemur ruficaudatus (assembly GCA_963574885.1). Taxonomy (NCBI): domain Eukaryota; kingdom Metazoa; phylum Chordata; class Mammalia; order Primates; family Lepilemuridae; genus Lepilemur; species Lepilemur ruficaudatus. The sequence goes on along the minus strand of CAUYRT010046677.1, from coordinate 65,412 downwards.
CAAGTCAGACAATACTGAATTCAAACTCTGGCTGTGCCATTTGCTAACTATGTGACCTCAGATGAGGGACTAACCCATAAAATGGAGATATGACAGTGCTGGCCTTGCTGGATCATTAAATGAGATAGTGCATGCAAACCACTTAGCACTGAGTTTGCACATAGTAAGGATTAGAGAAATTGTGGTAGTGGTCATTATCCAAGTTATTGAAATTATTGTCACAAGTATTGGAGCCTAGGACTCATATCTGCTAGTAATGCATGTGGTATAGTTAGTCAACCTTTCTAAGCCTCAGTTTCTTCCTCTATAAAATGAGAGAATTGGACTAGATGGTCCTACTCCTGAAAATCTGTGATCCTGTCTTTATTACATGTTATCGCATTGAAGGCAAAACTTGTCTTATATTCTTCTTTTGCAATCACTGTAGTACCTAGCACAGCACATATACTAAGTAAATTACATAAGTGGACTAAATACAGTACATCTTTAAACATACATATATTTACCTATCTGTGTCTGTGGGTGTAAGAAATCTTCACCTGTGGAGCATGAAGAACTGTGCATGTGTAGAATTGTCCCCAAGGTGTGATCTGGACCTCAGGACTCTAAAAGACTATGGCACTTTCCTAGTCTGATGTAATCTTGCTTACAGTGGTCTCCTTAGTGATCTGATGATTCCAATGTTCAGATTTTTTTTTGTTTTTTAACACTGTGTTTTATTTTTACTTATTTATTTATTTCAGCATATTGTGGAGGTACAAATGTTTAGGTTACTTATACTGCTTTTGCCCCACCCGAGTCAGAGCTTCAAGCGTGCCCATCGCACCCATTAGGTGTGAATATACCCAACGCATCCTCCCTGCTCCCATCTGCCTCATAGCTGATGAATATTACTACTATATGTGCACTTAGTGTGATCAACGTTCAGATTTTGAAATGATTCCTGGTGATTTTGGAGGCCACCAGGAGGGTGGCCTCTTGCAGAGTTAGTCTTACAGAGTATAAATCCCTGACCATTGTATTTTAATTAATATCCTTCTATTAATCTCATTTTTTTTCTTCTTGTCCCCCACCCCACCAAAAAAAGCAGTAAGGGAAATTCTGAACAGAGCATAGATAGTCATTTATTACCATTTTCACTGTGTCATTGTTGCCAAGAAGAGTTGCCTGAAACAAGCTCTTAGTTGCCTGTGAGTGCATCTGCTCCTGTGGTTTACACCTCAATTAAGGTTATTCCTGTGCCTCCTCCCAGCAACAGAATGTGACCTCAGGTACAGAAGAAGCAATGAGGTTGATGAATTCTTAAGAGATAAAGACTATATTCTCATATTTAGCAATTAAAAAAGATGACAAATGCAATAACTGTCCCCCAGATGGTATTCATTTGGTAATTTGAAAATCAACCAAAGTGGATTTAGCATTTTACACGTTGTTCTATTTGTGTATTTGCTACACACACATCCATACTGTGTTGTTTCTCCCTCTTCCACCTCTAGATGTGATGGCTATATATGTTTAGAGAAAGTTATTTTTTGTGTTTGCTTATTTTATATGACATAGTCTTTAAAAAAAAAAAAAAAAGAAGAAGCAAGTCCAAGATTTGTATACATTGTGGCTGATTATATGCTATTAACTGAATATGTAACCAAATGTGAAAGGTCAACAAACAACCAGAACTTGGGCTATTTGGTAAACTCAATTAGATATTAATACTGTTGTTCCAATAGTAAAAAAGAATATATATCTGAAAGAACTTCCAAAATATATGAAAAACCTAACTATGCAAACATTAAAATGATTACATGTAAAAGCAGAGAGTTTCTGTATCAGTGAATAAACTACCTTAAAGTAATGGCATCGCAATTCAGAAGGCACTACTACTAATTGGACTATAAGTGAAAAAGATCAGGTTTTTAGTTATTTATTTTCTCTAGAAGAGATGATTATGATGGGTTCCAATTACTTCCAATAAGTGCCATATTCAAAAATTTTGTTTTTGTTCATTTCAACATTCACTCCAAAAGCTTTCTCTATCATAATTCACATACACATTCATTCCAGAAGCATTTTTCTAGGATTTACAGAAAATATTTTAAAAAATTGACAATCACTTCCCTTGAGAAACTTGAGAAACAAGCTAAGACTTGAAATCAAAGCACACAGATACGTAAAAGACAACTAGTAAACATAAATAAGCCGATGATTGTACACAGTAGGAATAACCAATATTTATTGATTGGTTACAATGTGCCAGGCACTGTGCTAGGAACCATACAGGCACTATTTTATTTAATCCTCACAACTCTATAAGGGAGTTACCAAGAATTTCCCAGTTTACAGGGACTAAGATGTTAAGTTATTTGCCCAAGGTTAATCCAAGTGTTCAGATTCGAGCCCAGGTCATCTGACCCCAAAACCCATACCCTTGAACACTCTGTGGGAAAAGTGGTTTAGCATTGGAAAAAGCCCGGGATTTAGGGTCAGAAGATGTGAAGTCCACTCTGCGCCACTCACCAAGCTATGGGATCTTAGACAAATCACTTAACTCCCTTGAGCCTCAGGTTCTTTTTTAAATAGAATGGGCTAGATAAAGAGATTTTTTTTACAAGCCCTAAAACACTCCACAAACATCACTTGCTAATGTTTTTATTCCAGTCTGCATATGTATATATAGTGTAGGAATACTATATAGTGCATTATACTAATAACAAAAAGAGACTTAATAAATGATTCATTTTGTAATCATAAGAAATTACTCATCAGGGGCTGATAGAGAAGTGCCAAGAGTTCATTTACTGCTTAGAACGGCACAGCCAGAGTCTCATATTCTATGAGGAAATATACTACTCAATATTTACAATGAAATTGTAGCAAATATTTCTAAGTCTAGATGCATTTATGCTATTCTAATCACTAGCACTTACCCACCAGTGGAGACACATTGAAATAACAAGAATTTGTTACTAGAGCAGTTAGAAAGATATTGGTAATGATTATGTCAATATGTAGTTCATGTCAAAACAGCTAAATGGGAGGGCATGAGGCTTATAGAAAGAAACAGATGCTTTTTTTTCCCGGTACATTTGTAGAGTTTTTTAGCATTTCATAAGGAGTCTGACACATAAAAAGCTCATTTCTCAGACTGTGTGAACGAATTGGGCATATTTAAACTCTTTTTATTCTTTTTGTTGTTGTTGTGCTTTCCTGAGGGAACTCTTAGTGGTAAAAAGACAACTAATATGTCAAACCAGACAGTAAATTGATAAGTGATGTCAGTTTCATTTAAACCATCCTCTACTAGTATAGTTTTAATCTAATTTATTTTTATTCCTGTCATAATAATACTTCTAAGACATTAATCAGTGCTGTTTCACTTTAAGCATATTTAAAATTTTCCTAAACTTAAGAAGTTAACATTAATTCAATAATTAATATCATTTTATTCTCCAATATAATTAGTTCCCTAAAAGGGAAGCTGTATTGTTTCAATACGAAATTCAACCTATTACCCTAATGCATATTTTACTAAAAACATTCTTTAAAAAATTTTAAAGGAAGATAATGAATTTGAGAAATAATCTCATTTGAACATAATCACTGTTTGGATTTACTAGTCTCAGATTAGCCAGTGGTAGTTGATCAACTGAAAATTTACTTGTATTAACAATAACCAGGTGATCTTAAAATACAGGTTTTTCCCCAACCCCCTTCTGCTTCAGATGTGAGCATTTCATAAAGCTGAAACAAACCTACACAAATTTAAGGAATTATATAAAATAAAAAAGAGAAAAATCTTGGAAAGGAAAACAATGAGCAATTTAAGAGTCTGATACATTAAGAGGTTTATTTTAAAAAAAAAAACAACTAAAGCATGTGCCAATTTCTGAGTGTCATTTGTCACATGTTGGACTTCACATTGAACTACACTAATAGGAAGAAATCGCTTTTTCATATTATGACATGCTTATAGAGTTTTGTGGGCAAGGCCCTTCACTATTTTTCATGTCCTCCCATTCACTCAGCGTGTATAAAACTGGCTTGTTGGCAGAAGAGAGAGGGAAGGATACAGCCTAGAGTGATCACCAAAATGTTTTCTGAAAAAAAGCCAAAAACACAGGGTCAAATTCTCTCAACTTTAGATTGTAGAGCTTGGTAGAAGCAGTAGTTTCATGCTTTCTATTATTTAGCATCTATGATCCAAGTTGTTCAGTGATACCCTACTCGTCTACGTCAGTATACGGGACAAATTTTATTAAACACAAAAATACGTAAAAATACTTTTAGATTTCTTCTTTTTATTTTTCATGTGTTTGTTTTTTAGCTTTATTTGAGTACAAGTGAAATGGAACAATGTCAGGAGTCTCCTGGGCACAAAAGGCCAAAACCAATATGAAGCAACGGGCTGAGCAAATATATGGTCACCTGGCACTGACCTGGATAGGGAGTCTTTCTGAATAATTTATGCTCAGAATTTCACTTTGGAACCCAAGTAGTCTAGATCAGCTGTCTATAATGCCTACAATTACCAGAAAATTTCTCAGCTCTCCTCTTTTCTTTGGCTGCATAGAAGTGGTGTACAAATTGCCCTGTCTGCCCAGTGGAGATTTCATGAAGATCTCTCCCTTTCCAACACAGGAAAATAATAATTTTGTCTTAATAGGGTTCACTATTAACCTCTTGTGAGTAACTCAGTGGCAAAAACTTCTGATGCCCAAACATAACCTTGACATTCTCTTCCTCAGAGCTGCAATTAGCAATGGAAAGTTAACTGAACTAACTTTCTAAAAGTTAGGTCCAAAAGCAAGAAACAAGCCAAGCTCACAACTATCATGTGAATGGTACTGTACAATTCACAGAGCATTTTCTTAAACAGTCACATTTCATTTGCACACAACTCTGTGAAATACATAAACAAATACCTAACACTATATAATTTTTTTTACTTCAATTCACATCTTATATATGATGAAACAAGTTCAGAGAGGTTAAGTAGTTTGCCCGTGGTCATCAAAGCCCATGCTATTACCCCTGTGTCTTGCCACCTGAGACATGGCCCTATGTGTTTCTTAGAACAAATTCCCAGAAATAAAATACCACATCCTGATGGTAATAGAAAGATCAAAAGAGAGAAGTACGGGTTCTATACTCATCCTTTTCATAGTGACTCCACCTTTAATATGTTAGAGTTCTTCTATTATCTGATGAGCCCTGGAGTACACTAAAGTTCTCTCCTGGTATGTTTCAAGCCCAAAAGCTGCATTTAAAATGTCATTGATTTCTAGACACTAATACTCAAAAATGATACACAGCCCAGGTTTCTGGCATTCCTTATGCCCATCTGCTAGCATGGCATGGTGCCCATTCACAAGGTAATAAGACAATTTCAGGAGCACACAGATGCCAAGCATACCAAGGTTTAGAGTGATACCCTGCAAAATGAAGCAAGTGGCTTTTCTTTTTCTACAATGAGCAAATAGTCCTAAGTCAGACCCTCCAAATCATACCTTACATCTATTCCATTAGTTGAGATCACAGTAGTTGACATAAGGTATAACACAGAGGAGACTGCTGTTACTAGTCCAAACCCTTGATTCACTTTGCATGTAGGTTACAAAGAGGAATTAAGGAACAGTCCTATAGAATAAAGTCCCGGCACCTTCATTTAAGTTCAAAGACAGGCATCTATCTGCCATGGAGAGAATGAGTGTTGGGTGGAAATTTTCAAATGCATTTTCCAAAGTCAGGAAGCTTCATGCCTTCATTTACTTGTGACCAATCAAATCTCCAGTAGCATGTGGCTCAGACAAACAAGAAGGTTCAAGTGTTGAGACAGGATTGCATTTTCTGTAGATGTAGATATAGTACCTCCATTGACTCATCTGCCTGAGAATATAATGATAAGGAAGATATGATAAACACAAGTTCTCTTCTGAATCCTAGCAAGCATTCTTTGACTAAAGCTGTTTATACAGCACCTCATTGGAAACATGTGATTTAGTCATTGTTCCTTCACAATATGCTTTTTGTGCATATATTTGAGGTGAAGAGTTGTTTAAAGAATAAGAGTAGGAAGAAGAGAGGCTAAGGTGAGGGAAAAGAAAAACAGTAAAAGAAACTAGCTGGAAAAGAAAAGAAACAGGAAGAAAAAATTTGAGCACATAAATCTGTTATTAACTATCCTACAACATTAATTCTTATGGTCAATTCTATACTAATCCTAGAGAAAACTTCACTTGGATATCAATAAAGAAATGTCTATTTGCTTAATATTTGTTCCTGAAAATACATAGCCCTTTTTCTCTCCTTATTTAGAATTAGATGTAAGAAAGAGAAGATGTAAGAAAAAGAATTAAATGTAAGATATTCCATAATAAAGTATTATGAGACTATATATAGGTTTGAATGTGTGTAAGTATTGTGTTTAATAGAACTGATGTTCTAATAATAGAATATAATGACCCTCATGGTAAATTGAATTTATTTATACTTCTGAAAAATTAATTGATTTAATATTTAGTCAACAGATATTTCTTGAACACTTACAATGTTCACAAGTAAGTCCCCATCTTCAAGGAAGAATGGTTGTAATTGTAGCAATATAAATTTGCTTTTATTTCAAATAATTTTACTTTTATCTTTTCATTCGAGAGATTTTAATGAGTATCTATTATGTGTCAGGAATTGTTTTGGGCTCTGACGATGTAATAAAAAAAGGTGTTTGAAGTGTGAGGTAAGATAGAGACTAGAAAAGATACTAACATAGTATGTTTAATGGCAATTTGGGAGCACAAAACATAAAAAAGACAACTCCTTTGCATTTGGTGATTTGAGAAGATTTCATGGGTTAAATGATGTCTACACTGTTTCCCTGATACCTGGAGGACCACTGATATTTCACCTAAATTGTGTATGTACCTGTGTGTGTTGGAGTAAACCAGGGTTACCCTCTGAGAGGACCAAAGATCATTGCAAAGGTGATCTCCATCTCCAGCAGCCATGGAATCTGCGACTGCGTAAGGATAACAGCAGATAAAATGATGTAGATATCAAAGCAGATAATAATGAGAAAATGGAGTTTTAAAGCCAGTTATGAAATGCCATGATAAAAGATATAATGTTGGGACCAGTAGTTCTGTTCATGATGCTCAGATACATTTTACAGTTCTATGCACCATGTTAAATAAAAGAGGGACAAAAAGATGTTGAGAGGAGAGTAAGAGGTTAAAAGAAGAGCTACTAAGACAAAAAAGATCCCCATAAAGAAAGAAAGGCTTAGCTGTGACCAAAGGCGTTGCTGAGTGAGAATATGAAGGATCCATCTGTACTCAAGTTAGGGCAAGGGAATAATCGAGTTTCCGGAAAGAGGGATCCTGTTTGTTTTATTTGCTACCAGATAATGGGTTCTCTCTTTCTCTCTGTCTCTCTCATCTCTATCTATATATCTATCCATACATTTATATAGGAAGGAAGGAAAAAAGGAAGGAAGGAGGAAAGCAGGAAGAGAAGGAGGTAGGAAGGAAGGAAGGAACCCCAAGTATAAATGGATTCAAGCTACTTGGAATTTGCTAAGTGTGATTCTCACTTGAGGGTGGGGGTGGTCTAGACCTATGCCACAGGGAAGAAGTAATCTAATTTAAGTCTGTTAAAAAATCACCCCAGGGCGTTTTAAAGCAGAGTCCAGGATTGTTCCCGAAATATTCTGATTCAGCTGGTGTGGTATAGGATCCAGCAACCTCCCAGATGAATCTAACATAGAGGACTGATACTACACTTTGGGAAATGACACCTTATGGAATATTAAACATCCCTTCCAGTTTTATGATTGATCTGCAGACAAAGGTTTAGTTCTGCAGTTCCACTTTGTTTTGGTGGAGGAGAAATATCAATTTATATAAAGCATTTTAAAGTCACCAAAAATCTTAGAAACACTCTTTGAATTGGAATATGTATAGCATAATACATTATATATACATATATAATTCTGCTTCAATTTTAACCTCAGACCTGAATGAATCCCACATTGCATATCATTATTTTCTGAAAAGGATGACAATGACTATGGCTTAAGAGAATGTCAGTTTTGGGAAGAAAAAAGGGAAAAGAGGAAAAGCAAAAGAGAAAATAGAAAAACTGTTTGTGAAAGAGTCTACGTCACCCTCAATGTGTATCATTTTTAATTTAACCAAAGAAACAACAGTGAAACACTAAGTATAGAAAAATCCACATATTTTGAATCATACATCTTTCCCAAATAAACCAAAAATAATGGATTTAAAGACAGATATTGGTCTGACTTAGTGCTCCCTCACCCCCATCAATTTAATAAGGGGTTGACATTTTTCTTAAAAAGGAGTCAAGATCTACCAGTTTAACTGAACAAGAAACAAGAATAACTCCATTGCACAGTGTTTCAGCTTGGCTTTACAGCATGAGTGAGTAACTTCAAATCTAATTAGGATGGGAAATTTTGCCTGAACAAGTCTGAAAAGTATTGAGCAATTTCCAAGCAGTCAGGACACTGATTCTGGGTATGTACATACTAGAGTGAAGTTGAACAAGGCATAGGGGCAGAAACACCACCAGAAATGAGAGCAACAAGCGCGTGGTATCATAAAAAGTATAAGGACTTTAGAGCAAGTTAGAACTGGGTAGAATTCCTAGTCCTACCATTCACTGGATTTCTCTCCTTGCTGCAAATTATTTGCCCTCTTTAAGACTCAGTTTTCTTAACTGAAAATAGAGATGATAATCCCTTCCCAAAAATAATGCAAAATAAATTAGACAAAAAGAAAGATTGCCTCATGGATGACCCATAACAAATTTTAGTTTGCTCACCCACAAAGATTACTTTTACTGTGTGGGAAGTGTAAATACTGAAACAATCAGCAGAAAGTGGAAAAAACATAATGGATATGTTTATTATGTTCAATACTGCTCTGCACCAGAAATATCACCCAAGAATTGCTTCTAAATTCTATGCTGGCAAAGTGTGTGGGAGCAATTAGTATTTGGTTATTTTTCTGAGAGGATTTCAGATGTTTCCTTCTGAAGATTTTTTTCAACCTAGCTTGTGAATATGATGTGTTAATAGGATCATGTTTTGAGATATTAACTGATGATTCTTCTCCCGGACATCCCCCATATTATTCTTTGAATCTATTATCCTTACCACACCATCCTACATGAATCATTTCCAGATGAGGGTTTTAAATAGTTAAGGAAGAAGAGTCAAAATCTCAACTTTGAGTCCAATCATAAAAACAAATAACATTGAAAAACAAGAGGAAAAAAAGGACAAAGGATTTAGAGATAATTTTTTTTGAAAATTAAAAATAAAGACCCTTAAGGATGTAGAGCAGAGTTTATACCATAAATAACAGCCTGGAAGACTACAGGATGAAGTCAAAGATGATATTTTCAATATAGGGAAAAATAAAAAATTCCACTCAGACTGGAGGAAGAAGACATGGAAGGAGATAGTGGTAGAAGGAGAGAGGTTTGGGTATAAAAGGAGAGGGGAATAATAGGGCTTACTCATATGTATGGGGTTCCCCCATTCTCTCTTCTTAAAGAAGCCTGTTTTAATTACAGTGCCACTTTGGAATAGGAGCAAAGAGTGAGTAAGATGCCTACACAGGATTAGATCTGAGGATAGATTCAGAGAGGTCAGACACCAAAGCTAGTGTGGGAAAATATCCAAAAATTTATGAGGATCCTAAGAGGGATGAAGAAAGGCTGAGAGAATTTTCATGGACCAAAGGAAACATACATACGTATTAACAGGATACTTTGGCCAGACGCACCTTGGATCATACAAGCTGAAGATCTACAGCAGATGTATCTGAAGTGGAGGCTCAGACACCAAGACTGAATAGGGAGAATTAAAACTCAGTCAAACAGAATATGGCTGTGGACCACAAGGTTCCTTGTCAAAAACAGGACCCACAGTTCCCATCAAAAGAAGAGAAGGTTAAGGGAAAGAGGGAAATGCCTGAATTAACTCCAAAAGAGATTGGAAACAATTGAAAAAGCTGAAATGACCTTAAACTAGATAGGTTTCTGTTTTGACTGTACAGGAAATAGGTTCTGGAGAGCTAAAATAAGTTTTATTGCAGAAACCATAGAAAAAGTTTAATTGGCACTTACTAGAGTTTGTTTCTACATTTTGTTGTGTTCAGATACTACATTCACCATGACACATGGCCAACACCAGTCTTGGGGACTATTGTAGTGATAAAAGTAGATATAGTGTATTTTTAACTATGGGAAAGAATCAAAGATATTTCTGGGGAACGTGGAAAGGGAAATAAGGAAAGAAAGTTACTATTGCTATAGAAGCGGAAGCTCAAATGACCTTCACTACACAAGGTTTGAAATGAGCATGATGTTCAACCACTTAGCCTTAAAAAAATTAACTACAGTAATTAAAAGAATGATATCTATTTTTAAAATAATATTTATAGTAGGTATTTCTTAAAGGTGAAGGCATGTTTCTACACATTTTAAATTACTCACTGTCTTCTTCCTCCTCCTCTTCTTCTTCCATCTCCACTTCCTTCTTCTTCTCCTCCTCCTCTTCTACTTCGGGAAGGTAGATATTGGCAATGGTACTATAAAAATTACTTGACATGAAAGCTGCCATAATTTTTATCACTGTCCGTCAATGTCATGATGTGACATTTTATAAGTTTAAGTTCCCTATCATCACAGGTAAAAGTTAAGTCTTTCTTTAAAATCCCCAGATTTAATAACTGAACTTGCTAACATGGCCCAATATTTCACTTCTGTTCTGGTGCAACAGTGCCTATTCTTTCTGTTGCATAATTTTACATTCCTTCTTATCTCAAAGGAGCTAAAAATAGCTAGTTGCACAATCAGGGAATACCTTACTTTTTCCTCTTTAGCTGTTTTATGTCCAGGTAGATCTAACTCCATTCATTCGATCAATCACTCAACAAGTATTTTACCATATGCCAGACCAAATGCTTTATTATTTTAAATTTTTCAAGATTATGTTGAATCTTTCTATTAATTTTACTATTTTATGTACAGCCAATCAGAGTCTCTATGATTTGCTTAAATTGGAAACACTTTAGTCAATATTGAGGGTAATAGTTTCCACATCCCAGGGTCCTGATTGTTTCTAAAATGATGGCCTCCTACCTGTGCTATGAGCCATTGAAACATGAAAAGTACGTTCTCAAAATAAAGATGTAAATTGGATCATAAAAAACCAACTTACGTCCAGGCAGCTGGGCTAGAAAGTATGACAAGTATAATAGACTCTATCTGTTGTTCAGATACAGGTTGTGAGGTGCAATCATTTCGGTTGTGCAGTGCATCAATTCCAGGGAGCACCATTCACAACCACCACGGTAAAAATGGGATCACTGGTATTGTGCAAAGTAGTGGTCCTACACACAAGCTCCTCCACTACCACCACTGCTGTTCCTTCTTTCTTCAAATGTTTTTGTGTGTTTATTAATAGGTGAGTCCTTTCCTGGCACAGAAGATGATCTGTAATTGATCTAAGCCAATCTTACTGGTCTCATTCCCCTTACCATCATAGCTTAATCACAAAAATATGACCCAATAATGGTGACAAAAATCCTGTGATGGCTTCTGGAAAAGACCTCTCAGAAATAAAAAGAGATGTGTATTAGGACAACACTCCTCTTCTTCCACTGGATATGGTCTTGTCTCATGTGATGTCTGAGGCTGTTGCACCCATGATGTGGAGCAAATATCAGGAAAATGTTCAAGATAGTATTATAGAGCAGAAACCTGGGAACTACCAAGGGATGATAAACCCCTTGGCACTTGAGTTACTATTAGCTGTTTCTTTTCTTACTTGCAACCAAAAGCATCCTTAATTAAAGTCATGAATTTGATCTCTCCATTTCTCACTGTGGAAATGGAGGGATAGAAAGAATGTGTAACTTTTTTGTAGTCAGCAAAACAGAACAAAACAAATAAACCCAACCTTCTGGTATTGCCACCAGTCTCACTACAGGACTACAAGTCAATGACTAAATTTACAAAGGATATGATTAGCCTCAGTGTTTACCAGTTATTGTGGTGTGTGAAGAAAGAATAATAAATAAACTTGGTTTTTTAAAAATTAAAATTAATTAGCTGTAATACTTGGGAGACCTTAATATTGTCTGGACTCCTGAAACATATTTGATCCACATATAACCTACCTGCATCCAAGGGTTCATTCTTTCTGCTCTTGTTTAACTACCAGCCTTATTACCTAAGGCTCTTTTCATCCTCTCCTCACCCAGATAGTTGGAAATCTGATTATTCTGTGGGAATGACACCTCATTGGTGTCTGAAGGACTGTATTCATAAATATTAAACTGCAGCCAGATTCCTCCTAACACAACCCAAAACGTGTCATTTTTGGAAACTGTAATAATAACAACAATGGTAATCATGTGGGAAGCAGGGCATTTTAGATAGTGGACAGATTGTATCTAAAGATGCCTTTGTCCAATTACCTGAATACCGTGTTAATGAGAAAGAATGACTAACACTAAAGTCTATTTCTATGTTTAACTTGGTTTGGGAGTCATTCTTCACATCTGTTGCCCCCTCATAGGGGAAAGTAACGAAAAGGGGGATTTTCAGCTATGATGCTGAAGTTAACCAACACCAGGTCACTCGATAATGGTTGATCTGGCAGGAGTCCAAGGCAGGGGATATTCATAGATATTCTGCATGTCTTCACTCCAGTGACGACCGCGATGTATGGAGGAGCATCTGTGTGTCTGCGAGAAGGAGAGAAGAAAAGTGTCAAAAAAAAAAAAAAAAAAAAAAAAAGAAATAAAGAAAGAAAATAAAAGGTAAATTAAAATTACTCTTTGGGAAAAAAACACAGTATTTAGTGTTCTCAGAAGGAGAATTTTATTTTTCTTCTTTTAAATTTAAAAAACGCACATGGCTTGTGGCCTTAAGGAGAGAAGCACAGGAACAAGGCTGCTTTTGTACTCTATTAAGGTTGAGATTAAAGTCCCTACTGATAAACTGAACATTCTTTAAAAGTGACCAGAAGCAAACAGTGTCTGTTTGCTGCTACTTTATTACAAAGACACCACTGAGAATAGCTAAGAATATACTATTTGATCTTTAACAGGTTGACCAAATGATTGCAGTTGGCTCCAGAACATGAGATGCTTTCTGCAAATTATTGTTTCTGGTTATAAACCTTTATAATATCTCAGAATGAATTATGTATGTATTTCATGTTTTCTTTTCTGTTATCAGCCTTGATGTTCTCATTTCAAGTTTCACCCTAGCCTCCTAATAATGCAATATTGAGGCCATTCAGACACTAATTATGCCTCCGTGGCTTTTTTGAAATGACTAAATCAGCATCAGTTCTATAATTATCATTAGCAAGTTTGTATCAGTGGCTCACATCGCTTGAAAAGCTCAACTTAAATGATTTGTGAATGTACTCATCTAATACGTCGAACACTCTGTATAGATACAAACAGGTGCCTGCATATTGCTTTATGTAAAATAGAAAGTCTCCACATGTATATTGTATGAAATATATTTTCAATTCAATATTAAAGCATTATTTCCATAGCTTGAAATATTAAGCTATATAGAGACACCCAAGATACCTGTGTTTTAAAAGCTCAGTTGGGGTGAGCAGTGTAAGGAAATAGAAAACTATTACTTACACTTAAGGCTAGACCTGATGTCTTCCTCATTTTCAGAATGTTCAAATAGGAAACTGGCAAGGATGATTGACAGGAAGAAGTATCCAAATGCAATTCCTCTGTATTTTCATTGTTTCTGTTCTTGAATTATTGATATTGCCAGCAGTCATTTGCCATGAAAACAAATCAAGGTACGTGTGGTAAGAACTTACTTGAATCCCTCACTTTCATATGTTAAAAAATATTTACAGTATACCATTCTTATAATTTAACAAAATAGCAAACTGGTGGGGAAAATAACTTTAGCAAAATAAGAGCATGGTACAAATTATAATCTTGATTCTGTGACTAAATGGATAAATGCTGTAAGGGAAAATATTACAGAGGGAAAAACAGCTAGTGAGAGGAGAAACTATGACGATTTCTTTTTATCACTTGGAAGGGAGAGACTCACCTTAAACCAGGAAAACCTGATAAGAATTTCTGAATTTAGGTCTCTTTAGGAATAGTGGAACATACTGCCCAGTAACAATCATATATATAATATACACACACACATAAATATACACGTATATATATACATACACACATATACACCTATATATGTTTTTTTCACACCACTATTACTAGATCCTTGTTTAGTACAAAAAAAAAAAAAAAAAACTTGTGCCAGGCTGTAGTATTTTATGACCTACATTATTACCCTCTGGGTAGTGAAATGATGGTGCCAAACTAATTATTGCTTTGTCTAATTTTAAATCTAGGTCTATGGAGATTAACAGCTTGCACATTAATTCAAAGCACCAACAGCCCACCTAACCTAATGCCGTTTTAAATGAATTAAAAGCCCTGTTTAGGAAACTTTAATATACTTTAAATGAAGGAAATGTGCACATATATTTGTATTCAGTATATAAAAACCAAACTCACTTTGCTTATTTTGCTTGTTCAAACATACTCCAGGGAGGAACTTTTCTTATCTTCAGGCATTACTTCTCTTGAAAATGAAATACCTTCTGAGTTTGAAAGCACAGCCTGAGTGAAACTAATTGTAAAGTGGTGGTGAGGGGGAGGGGAGGAAGAGGCAGAATGAGTAGAAAGACCACGTTCAGGTTGAGGGGAAAAAAAAATTCAATTCCAATGTATTGTCCCTTTTTATATCTTTGACATTAAATGAATGCCTTTAAACACACTGACATTTTGTAATATTACAAAATGAACGTGCAGAATTGAGCAATCAATACAAACAGACCATCTATAAAAAAGGCAAGGAAGCACATCACCAAACCCTACAAGAAGGATTGACAGTTTGGGGGACCAGAAAAATGATAGATCATTGCAATAACTTCCCAGCTGTTCTCCCCATTTGCAGTTCTGTTAGCTCTATCTTCTTAGAGGAAGGATTCAGTCTACATAAATCTCTTGATTAAAAAACTTCCAGAGCTTACCATTACCTGCCTACTGAAAGGCAAACCTCTCAACCTAGGACTCCATGAAGTTTCTCTGCAATACATTCCCAATTTTCACTTCCATCCTTATTTCCCATTCCACACCTTTGTAAAGCAAAGGCTGAACCAAGCTAGGTAACATGCTATGCCTTGCAAATACTCCTATAATTACTTTCAATTTCCCTTTGCTCATGTCTATTTCCTCTACATGTCAACTCATTAATTTTCTCAGCAAATATTTATTCTAAATTGTTGGTATTAATTTAGGCCCGGAGGTGGAGGTGGAGGGATGGACGAAGATTGAATTTACAGTGATTGCCTGCCCTCAAGAAGCTCACAATCTAATGGAGGCCTCAAACACAGGGATACTTTTTAAATGATGTAAAGATACAAAGAAAGAGAAAGAGATACAGTCTTAAGAGAGCCCAGGAGAAAGATACTTAAATGTCCCTAGGGAAGTTGGAAGTATTCTTGGAGGAGGTAAGTGCTGAGGGTCTTAAGGAGGTTACCCACAGAAGAGGAAGGGAAAAGACAATTCAGGCAGAGGGTACAAGGACAAGCAAAGTACAGAGGGGAGAAAGAGCACAGCCTATGCAAACTATAAGTGGTTCATAGTTCTGGAGCTTAACAATTGAGAAGACGAAGTCCAGAAAAGTTGCCCTCTGCTTCATGAAAGAAGCTGTATCTTCTTCTGGATAGAAATCCTTTACTATAACATTCACTTTGAGCTATATTTATCTGGCTTCATCCATGAAATGTCAATGTCAGTTTTCTTTAAATTCTCTGCAATTTTTAGTGTAATACTTTTAACCACAGTTAAGTATTCAGTATGCACTTTCTAAATGAAATTGAGAACCGTGCAAAATCAGGCAGAAGTTGTAGCAAATATATGAACACTACAAATACATGTGAGTGAAAAAAATACAATCATTAGGTTACTGGAAGAAAACATTTTTGCATAACTAAGAAAACATCTCAAATGAACCCATCATGAGATTTTCTAGTTTGTTTCTACCACAGGGCTAGATCACTGAGGAGATATAGGAACCATTGCTATATCATTTGACAGTACATGTATTCAAGTGTAATTCTTAACAAATTGAGTAATTTTACTCAATGAGGGTCAACCTCTTCTCTAGCTTTTGTGGATTTTTTTTTTGGGGGAGCGGGGATGGTGCATAAGAACTTCTTAGTAGGCTTAGTTGAATCAAAGTGCAAATGATGAAACTGAAGTTTTATGGGAAGCATTAAAAAATTATTGTGTCACTAATTTACATTATTGTAAGACCTACCCTAGACTTTGTGAGCAATATGAAAAAAAGTCTATATTTTCATAAACAGTTACAAAGTCTTGGAATGTTTTTGGAAACATGGTAGTTTGGAAGAAGATATTAGTTTAATGTTTTATTAAAATATCTAACATTTTTTTTCTAAGCCTCTATAATCACAAAAATATCTAACATTTCAGTTCAAAACTAAAGGACAGTTTTTTAAAAATTAAGTTGAATTGAATTGTGCTTGGCATTTTATATATAACCATACATCATAGCCCTTCAAACTGTTTTTTTCTTTAAGGTATCTTGTTACCCTGATCTCCCTCATCTTTTCTACTTCCCCTTTCTGCCTACACTCATTTTTTTTCTTTCCTTTCCTCTCCCATCACTTAAAGCACATCTCTGTGTCCAACTTAGCTTATATTATCCTTCGTCCAGTGCAGACAAGCATATGGTCATCTGCAAAATCACATTCAATATTACCTTGCTTATTTCCTTACCCTTCATTTTTGTTATTGTTACTTACATTATCTTGAGAATAAGAACAAGAAAAAAGTAGAATTCTTTTCCTATGAATTAGCTTGTGAGAAATACACACCCATGCACATGCATGCACAAATACTCCTGCAGAAAAATAGTTATTTTTCTTCTGATTTTCTTTAAAAAGCCCCAGTCAGAATATACTGTGTATTAGAAATTCATATATTTGTCAAAATATAACTCATATTTTAATACCTCTACATTAAAAAAAATTAGAAAGAAAGAAGCAATGTGACTAATGCAGAATGGAAAAATTAGTCACATTGATACTTCTCTGAATTAACTGTTTCCTTGACTAGCCAATCAACTTTCTTTAAATACTTGATTTGAATTCTCGTATTGTCACAAGAAAAGTTTCATAAACTGTATTACACAGGTGGATGTCAGGTACAGCCAGAAACATTACTTTTGAATAAAACCTTTAAAGATAAATGTAGATAGAATATGGTGACTGCTAAAATGCTATTTAATCATACCACATCATTAAAGATAGTTTTATTAAAACAACTAAAACATAAACACTGCAAACAAAGCAATGAATCTCTGTGAAAAACAAAGCCAAGTTTTATTTTCCTTTGCTTAGTTGGAGAAAAGCGAGTTTTACCCACACCTAAAAGAAAAAAAGGTTAGAAACAGTGTAACGACAAACTCCCCTGAGTATTTTATAAGTCATGTAAATCCCATAATGTATATTTTAGTATGTAATATCATAGAGTACATGTAATTTGGAGCAATTTTGAAACTCTGTGTAAATACCTGCAGTGCTCTTTCAAACACTGTCCCCATTCTTGGATTCCAAAATTAATTATATTCATCTGTATATTGAATAATGGATTTTATAATGCATATTTCAAATAAATATATGAGGGAGTTGGAAAAAGTACTAGTTATTATCTACTAATAAACTCCTGCTCACCACACTTTTTCCTCCCCTTTTTATAGAGTAGGAGTTCTTTTATTTTAGATATTGCAAGTGAATTGCTTTAAGTCTGTCATCAAAATACAGTTTTTGTATTCAGTGGGTATTCTAATATATGTTTTACTCACTATTTTGATTACACTAGGAACTGTAAATTCAGTACTAGGAATTTAGTGTTAAAGGTTGAGGAGCTCTGAACTTTTTTAACAAACAAGGACAGAGCAGTTTTGCCTGAATCGCACAGAGCATCTGCTGTGTGTCCACAGGACTGCTAGTTGTCATTCCCCAAATGGGCAATAACTGAAATTATGAGTTCCTCACAGTTTTTTCTTTTAAATTCATCTGTACTCAAGCCAACAGTGACCCTCAGATATTTTCCTACACTTATTTCTTTGTGGCAAAATCCAATGAACAACTTTTCATAATATCATTTTCAAAGCTATCTCGTAAAATATAACTAAAGGGGTTTCAGTGTTCTCCGTTACGCCAGAATAAAGTTCTTCTGTTTTATTTCGAAGCCTAGTTTAAAAAAAAAAAAATGCACGGAAAGGTCAAATCCATTCCAAATAGAAATCTCATTCCTCAGAAATATTTCTTAAGATCTTGAATCACTCTTTTTTGTCTTTTAAATTCTGTCATCTGCCTAGACTTAACTGAAACAATTTTTCTTTTTCATTGTGTTAGCTAAATGCATCCATTCAAAGGTAAGAAAATCACAAAAGGATAATGAAATTAATTTTAAAGTATATATTTGGTATTTTTTAAGAGCTGCATTTCAGCATCTGGAGAGCTGCAATTTAGTCTATTAAATCTACAGCAGAGAAGCCGGGGGAAATGTGAACACCGGTATGAGGAGGGTCAGTCCTAAACAAGTATATTTTCTGTTCCAACCTTCAAAGGTAACATTTTCAGCTTGATGGGCTCCTGGTCGAATATATAATTTGCCTCTTTCATTCTTAGTTGAGTTGAAATATAGAGGACTGGAAGTCCACCAGGCCAAAGTATAAACTCACCATTTATCTATTAAAGTCATATTTAATGAAAACGAAGAGAAATTATTGCCCAACTCACTCTCTTTCTCATTACAATTCCTAAAGAACTTTGCCGGGCACATTATCTCGTAGACATCATGATCAAATGTTATTGTTTGCTTTATTATCTCAGTTGGATGGTTGGCTAGTCTAGAATGAAATAGGTTGAAGGCAATACTCTCAGCCTAGAAGTCTGAATGAGGTTCCCATTCAAATGATCCTGATTGTTTGGGGGTGGGGCGGGGTGATTAGTAAACCAACTGAGCTTACACTGCATAGTAAGCGTCTGGATGCAGCACATTTACATCTAACAAGAGACCCCAGAAAACGTGTGTGTGTTTCTTAAACCTTATGTTCCGAACAAAAGGCTATCTCAGCAACAGACAATCAGCACTGCACTGCTCCCTGGGATGCGAGCAACACACTCAACTGCACATTTCATTCTTCCTCAGCTCCCAGCACCACAAAGCCCCTACTCTCTTCCCACTCCTGGGTCCCCAGATTGCCCCATAGAGGGGGGTTGGGGAAGCAGGATCCTAACGTCTATGCCAGCGCACCAGTAGCCGGCACCCGGGCCCCCCGGGCGCTGCTTTCCCCTGCCCGAGCCGCCTGGGGGAGGTAGGGAGGGGAGCCAGGGAGCGCGAGAGGGGACCGCACACCTAGACACTTGTGATTTTATTTATTCACGGGGAGGCGGCAGAGGGGAACTGGGTTCACGCGGGTTCCCCCCACCCCGAAGTTGCCTTTTCTAGGCACATAAAGTCATTTTCTGGCCGGTGCTGGGGGCCCCGGGCAGGGTGCGGGTGAGGTCCTGGCTCTCAGGGCCAGAGCTGGCTCTGTCCGCGGAGGGGGTGGGGACGCGTGGACGGGCCGCAGCTGTCCAGAGGGCCCGGCGCCGGCGGGGAGGGGCCCGCGGGCCAGGGCGCGGCGCAGCCCTATCCCGGGCCCTCCAGAGCGGGCCGGGGAGCGCAGGGGCCGGCTGGTCACGCGTGGGAAGGAAAGGCCCCGCTCCCCTGCTTTCCCCAGGCCGGGCCGCCCGAGAGTGCGGGCAGGCAGAGCTGCGAGTGCCCGCGCGCGTAATCATGACCCCGGGGCCCCCTCCGGGCCGCGTGAGCGCGTCGGCGAGACTGGGCGGCCGCCGCGGCCCGGGCCGTGTAACATGACCCCAGCGGCCGGCCGGCCGGCGCGGCGCGGCCATTGAGCCCTCCCTGCCCATGAATCTCTGGCGCGTCTCTCGCCGCTCGCCCGCTCGCCTCCCGCCTCCCTGTCTCCCCCTCCAGCTCCGCGGGCTCCGTGCGCCTCTCCCTCTCCCTCCCGGTCCTCCCGCTGCCCGTCTCTCCCCACTGCCCGCCTCTCGCCACTGCCTCCCGTCCTCGCTCCCTCACGGCAGCCTCCGTCTCTTTCTCCCTCTCTCCTTTGAAAACTGATCTTTGGCTCTTAGTGTGAAAGTGATTTGAATTTGGCTCGGCGGCGCTCTGCGCCTGCGCCCAGCCTCTGGCATGCTGGCT
The DNA here is from genome assembly GCA_963574885.1 of Lepilemur ruficaudatus. Classification (NCBI taxonomy): domain Eukaryota; kingdom Metazoa; phylum Chordata; class Mammalia; order Primates; family Lepilemuridae; genus Lepilemur; species Lepilemur ruficaudatus. The sequence goes on along the minus strand of CAUYRT010046677.1, from coordinate 45,019 downwards.
CCTTCCAAGCAGCTGTTTTGGGTTTGAAATTCCAACATGGCAGAGGCTGCAGTCCGTCTTCCCTTCAAAAACTTGGAATGATTTCAAATCATAGGCACCTTCACTTAACCCTAGCTTCCATTCATCAGCAAACACATCGGATCGATGCTACGCCAACCTATCGGGGTTCTCTCTCCGCGCGTTCAGGTAAGAGGAGCTTCGTAGTTCTCTACCATCTGTTTAAATTTGTTTTTGTTTTTGTTTTATTTTTAAAGAATATAAATAGATCCGAGACCTGTAATAAAAAGAGATCTTCGAGTTGTGCCGTAAGCATTAAATTTAATTTGCACTCGTTTCTATTCTGTGCGCCAACCTGCTGTCTAATTTCTCTGTTCAAAGTAGCCCTGGAACATTATAATGCATATTTTTGCTGCTTAATCATTGTAACAATAGTATGGGATTAAGAGTTCGCGGTTGCAAGAATCTCGTTTTTCGCTATATTGGGCTCACTTATTGCTATCTTTTTACTTCAAAAATAAAAAATAAGAAAGCGGAGCCGTAGGGTGGGGCTAGACTTTCTTCGGGAACTAACTTCTAAGTAAATAAGAAGTGTAAATAAGAATCTTGCACACACACAAAAAGTTGAGGTTAAATTACAGTCTCGTGGCTGGGGGAAAGAGAAAATGTCAGAAGATCGGTTGCAGAAAAATGTAAGCACATCATCTTGGAGAGGGGGTACAGCGTAGTGGGCGTATTGTTGGCAAGGAACGGGAGAGAAAGATGTATAATTTAATGGTATATACAATTCACTGATCCTATTACCGTCCTCCCCGGAGCTCTTGTTAGTTTCAATGGGAGTGAGTGAAATTGACATGGACTTGCATTCCTGGTCATGTGCTTTTTTTCCTTTCTTTCTTCTCCTGTGATCTGAGATCCCCTTTTTGTTGATGTTGCTTTCCCCCTTAATTATATGCATGTAGGTTAAATGAATACCTGACGAAAGGGCCCACGTTTCAAGGCAGTGACATTTGATAGCTGAGAGGAAAAGTGGCTTTAATGAAAAGCAACCTTTGGAATTCCTGCTTGTGAGAAATCCAATTCAGCTTTTTGTGCTGCCAGCAAGAAATGATCAGTAGCACCAGTGTTTATGGTATGTCAGTTTTGGAATTTATTTCCTTTGCATCTAAATAGGAAAGACAAATGAAATAGCATGATAAAACCATTGAACACTGCTTGGGAAGCAGATGCTTATGATATATAATTCCTTTTTAAAAATATATATATGTTTATTTTAATCTGTCACTGTGCTGCTTTTCTTTTGCTATCACTTGTTTATATATTTCTGTTTTGATTAATGTATTACTTGAACCCACTTTTATCGGTTTTAGCTGTAATCCCGAAGTTGCATGTTACTAGTAATGCACTATATAACCGCTGAAGTCAAATGGTATGTAAATTAGTTAAACTCAGTGTGGGGTTTTTTTTTTTTTGGTGGTGGGGGGGCTGGGCAAAGAGGGAAGAGGGTGGGAGTGTGGGGAAAGATTACTAACTAATGAAAGTATATATGTACACACACAGAAACAGGACTGGATGAAAATTTCTTTTTTTCCCCCCTTCAATCTATTAATGCAATTTGACTATCTGCTCTCTCGATGGATGATTGCACTTTGTGGAGTGGTCGGTTCTTCTGAGTGTTTTGTTTTTGTTTTAGTTTTTCTCTTTTTTTTTAGGTGAGTGAAGAGATATCTTTTACATGAAAATAAAATGTATATATTTTGATTGCTCAAAGTCTTTAAGGTCTTTTAAGGAACAGTGGTAGGTTTTTTCCCCCCTTACTATTCACTTGTCTGCCTGTCAGCGCTTTTTACTTTTAACTTGTGACAGAATTAAATAATCAGGCACTGAAATTGACTTCGTTTGAAATCGCTCTTTCCTCTTTCTTTACAAAAAAAAAAAAAAAAAAAAAAGGTCAGTTAAATAGAGTGAGGGGGGTTTTCAATAGCTCTTGTGGCGGTGCCGTGTGTACACTTTGTGATATTCAATTAAGAGTAAGAGGGAACAACAACAACAAAAAGATGTTAAAGTATTTTGCATAACCAAAGGATATGTCCACTTTAAACTGTTTTTTTTTGTTTTGTTTTGTTTTTACATCTACCCCACCACCATCAATTCGTCTTGAAAAGAAAGAGGGAAAGAAAGAGAGAGTATGAAAAAAAAGGGATAACAGTGGGGCAAAGCTGCCAGGGGTCTGTAGTGTGGCCGTGGTCACTGCTCTCTCCATAACACAAATGTGAATACGAGGAAAGGGACTGCAAGACCCGCTGCGCGACATACACTTCTGGTTGGACTCTGGTGACTATTGAGCTAAATACACACGGCTCTTACACGATAGGAAGGATTTGATTGAATTTTGCATTTGGAACTTGTTGACTTTGAAGCGATCAATAAGAAGACTGTTTATTTTAGATGCACATAATTTGCCCTGAGAAATGTTTTAAGGAGGAGAGAGCACAGCTTTTTTTCCCCCGGAGCTGTTGGAGCGAATGGGATTGCCAGATGGGTGATTTCCCTCTGTGATGTTAAAGCTGTAATATATATTCAGAGCAGATTGGGCCGCTGCCTGTGATGAGGAGGATATTACATTTATAAATTTTAAATCGGAGCTCGGACAATGTGCTGAGAGCAGAAATTGGATGGTTTGACTGTTCGCAGTATTGATACTTAAATGTGATTTCTGGGTAGTAGTAATAATAATCATTGCAATAATACGTAAAAAACATGCTGGCGTAGACAATCATATAATTCATGACATTTAACAGCGTATTTAAGTGTGTAAATTGCCCCTCCTTAAGTCTCTGCTTTCTATTAAATAATAGTCACATAATTTATTTCCCTGTGTGTTTAAACACCCGATGTGCAAATGATGTTCACTTAGGAGCCTTGTTATCATACACTAGAATTCTGGGGGTGAAAGTTTATATACATATATGTATATAAAGTAGACATTTGTGTATATGTATAAAGTGGCATTAGTGGCTCCTGTTTTCTGATTCTGTTACTCTGGTTATTTTTAGATTTTGTTTGTCTCAAATGTGTGGCCTAAAAGGAACCAGAGCTACAAACCTAAAAGGCTAGAAAGTGGGCAAGTGCTCACACTCTGGCAGCTCTGCTGTTGCAAATTAAAAGTGTGTTGTGGTCAGGAAATGAAAGCTACAATGTCTCTTTTGAACAAGTCGTTTATCAAGAGAAACATCTATCAGGGACTGCCTTGTCACATTGATCCTCTAAAAGTTAGGTTCGAGGTGGAAGCTGCTTTGATGTTTTTGATCCTAAATTTAATACAACAGAAAAAAAAGCGCAAGGATATTTTGACCAGTATAGATTTTTAAAAATGTTTCCTGGAACCAACAAGATCTATTTATTAGTACTGTACTATGTGTAAAGTTTTCTGGACATAACAGTTGAAAGGTTGAAGGGGAAATCCCAGCCTTTACAAATTGATGATTGTTAAAATATACAGTTATAATACTTTCAGTAATGGCTGGCTTCTTGGTGCACAGGGACATTTTGAAAATTGGTTGTTCAAAAGGAAAGAAACAGTAATTTGGAAGAATATGCAGAGCATCAGAGTTTTTCATTCATTCAAATTTTGGAGTTATCCTCCTTCCTTTTCTTTTACTACTTTATTCTGGTTTCTTATCTTCATTATATTTGTGACCAATTAGCATTTCTTTGGGAAAGAAACACTTTTTTCTATAAAGACCATGTCCTAAAACATGCTTGCACACATTGTCTCTATTGTTTATTAATTGTGCATGTGGATGATTATCAATATAAACTACATGGACTCACGAGTCCTTTGGAATTTCAGCTTAAAAATAGAGGTATCAAATTAAACATGCCCTGTATTCTTGAATAGTGAATATGTTGTATGCATTATTCAAAATTTAAAAAGTATTGTTAGGAAAATGACCAAGTTTAAAAAAGCATTTTGTGAAAGCAGTTGAAAGCAGCCTGCCTCATTTTTGGAGGCAAAGATATGAAAGAAATGTTCCTTCTTTGAAATAGAGTTTTTGGATACTTGTCTTACGCTGCTGGTGGCTACTTGTTATTTCATGTGGGTCTATCATCAAATAAGCAGAGAAGAGTGTGGTGGGAGTTTGGAGAAGTGTAATACTTGCTAATTAATCAAGTCTGAAATGAAAGAATCATAGCAGGGTAATAAAATCTCATTGTTGTTTTCCTGGAAGAGGATAAGCCTTCTGTTTGGGAGCTATATGTGTGAGTTGGTTTGCTTTTCTCTTTTCTTAAAAAGGTGCTTTATAGGGTCTCTTTGGAATTATTTCAAGAAACATTTTTTTTTATATATAAACAGAGTATTTTTCTTTTTCCTGACTATTGAATCAGTGAGGTTCTTAAAACTATATCAGATATCTTCTGAGTGAAAATACAGGGTTTTATTCTTTAGTTATATTTAAGACTACTGCAGCTGAATTTCCAGTGCTGGTTTTTTTTCCACCATAAGTAGAAAATCTTTTTTATTGTTTTTATTCATGTTAGGCAGTAACTTTGAAAACCTTTTTGTAGGAAGGTACTTCTGATAGACATACAAGAGAGCAGATATTTCATTAATTACTTTTAGATAATACAAGAGTATGACCAGAGGGGAGAAAAGAAGTAGTATTTCCAAGAATCTATAGGAACAATCTGTATTATTACTTGGCATTTCTAAGAAAGTTTAGAATATAAGCCACTGTATTTCATTATAGAGAAATTCTTTTTTTCTTGAGCTTCAGGTTGTCACCTTTTAGAATTTAATAGTTTGCTTATTTTATGCGTAGGGACCGATGCACAAAGTTTTGAGTGTCTGAAATGTTTTTCAGAATTTTCATTTCAAAGTGAAGACAGCTATGCTAATGCTTCCCTGTTTTTGTCCCTGTGAGTGTTTGGATGCCTTGAATGATTGCCTAATTAAGTAATCACTTTTAATGGTCCAAAATCAGCAGAATTACTAGGTGTATTTGAAACAATTGCAGGCTTTTGTGGTTTGGACTTGCTAGTTTGTTCTTAGAGCCTTGGCTTAATAGAAATATTTGCTGTTTTACCTTTGATCAATATATTCTTGAATGCAAATTTCACATACTACTTTTTTTTTTTAAAGTGCTTCATTCATTGCTGGAGAGCTGATAAATTTAGTTACCAGGAATTTAAATTGATTTATAAATTTTTGATTGGGAGAAATTATTCTGTAGACATTTGTGTTAAATATTGACATATGCTACTGATAGATAAAACTTGATTAATCAGCATATATGCTTTTTTTCTCAAGTCATTGATAAACCAGAAAAACAAATGGTAAAGAAAATGATACAATTTTTTCTCTTGATTAAAAAAAAACCTTAGCATAATTATCTCTTTCTTTTGAGATATACAAGAGTTAATGTTTTAATGTTTTATTAACATCAGTTGAACTTAGAAATTATTTTTTGGGTACCACTTGCAAAACTACAAGTCCCCAAATTATTCCACCTTTCAGTTAACACACACACACACACACACACACAGAGTATACCTAAATTTTTGTTTATTAATAATGAAAGACATTTTTTTTGAAAGACTACAAGTAAATGGCCTTTTTAGCAAGAGCTTTTCATGGTTGGATTTTGAGTCATTTTCCTCCTTTTTTTCTTACCTTGAATTTTTACCATTAACTTTCTCGTTTAACTTCTGGTAGAAATTTCAAGCATAGCTGCTTTCACATGATTGCTGATTACTGATCCTTTTGATATTTTTGATGTTATCATTTAAATGGCAATTTTACTTGAGGATGTTTACTAAAAGAGGTGCAGATAGGAGAAATAAGCAGTAGACAAGAATATGGTCAAAATAAATTGATAAGTACTGATAAGTTTGAAGCAAATCAGGAGCAGGTGTGGGGATGCTAAGTTTCCTTAGGGCGGCACCACAGGTGCCTGCTCAGAAGCTCTGCCTCCGTATGGCACATCCGTACGTACCTGTTGACAAGAGTAGTCTTAGCAGAGGGACTGAGAAGGCAGAAAAGATAGGTGATCAGAAACCATCAAAACATGAGATATCGTATAGCACTTTCTCTTAATAATATTTACATATTTTATGCAAGAAATCTGCTTGTTGTCTTGTTATTTGAATATTGACACTTTATTTAACATTGCATATGGTGGTCTGTTGTTTTAGGGTTTATCAGCAGCAGTAAATCCAAAGGAGAATTTCAATTTAGATGTATTTATGGTAAAAATATGTATAAATGGATATGTTTGCTCATATTTTAGCTGCTATGACTTTCACAAAGCATTTATAGTATTACTGCTTCCAATTGTTTTTTAAACTGATACATCTGAAAAGTAGAATGCATGATTTATTATATGAAGGCATAAGGTTAACCTTTTTTTTTTTACCCTGCAACCGAGCTTAAGTATATTTTTGTGCTTGGGAATCTTTTTTAGAAATTATTTTTTTAATAATCTTGGAAAATTTGCTTCTTGTTAGGATTTTGTTCTCACTTTCATCAGCTTGTAGCTTTTATAACTATTTTAATAGCTATTAGGGATATATAATTTACAATAGAGATTTTTTGCTAAAGAATATAAAATGTAAAATACCTTTTTCTTTTTTCCAATCTTAGAGTTGGAAGATTTCCTTTTTCCAGAAATAACGTTTTCTTTTTTCCAATCTTAGAGTCAAAAATACCTTTATTCAGTTTCTTTTCTATAACTCTTGATATCTGCTGGTATTTTATATATTTATTCTGTTCCACTTGTGGATATATTCCAGGCAATAGAACAGAAACTGTATTTTACTCCACCCACCGGAAAAAAAAGGTCTCTTTTTGTTTTTCCTGGTTCAACTGATGTTTGCCTATGTCAATTGGATGCTTTTTAAACAACTGACAATTAAATGCCATACACATATGAGAGTAAACTCATCTGAGAATAGATGACCTCTACTTTCATGTGTTAGTTCATGATGAAATATTATTCACAGAAATAGTAGCATTCAAAATAAAATTTAAAAAGTAGTGCAGTGTGAAGCCGTGTGTTTCTATACGTTGCTATAAAGTTTTTGCTATCCTTTTGATTTATTATCCTTACCATCAACAAGCATTTCCACCTTCAACTAGGACAAGCTACATAATTTCTGGGGCCCAGTGCAAAATTAAAACGTGAGGTGTCCTGTTCAAAAATTAATAATTTCAATTCAGCAATAGCAGAGCGTTAGACAGAGTGCAGGGCTCTTCTGTGTGGGGGGCCCTGTGTGCCCGCACAGGTTGCTGGGCAATGGAGCGGGCCCTTTCTTTACCACCTACAAACTTTTATCTAGGGCCAGCTTTGTGGAAGTCACTGGCTTTCCTACTTGGAGACTGACTATTCCGTAACTATTCCATGTGTCTCTGCCTAAAGAGATACCAAGGAGAGCTGACTAAGAGAGCTGATGGGAAAATGGACCATTAGGTATCTCCCACTCTTTCTATTTGTGAACTGGAGACTGAAATACTTGCAGTTATCTTGTGTTGTCCCGTGCCTGATATATCTCTGAAATATTACATGAATTTTTGTGCAAATATTCTTAACAGGAACTTTATGTTTTTGTTTTTTTTTTTAATCATTAGCATGCAAGTACTTCCTTAAATACTTATTCTCCAAGCCTTGAATAATTGGGATGGCTGAATTTCGGTGAGATTTGTAGTAAGAGTCTAGGAGGTTCTGCATTGACAAGCACCACCACTATACCCTCCTAAGATTGAGGCACAAATAAAATAAGTATTTTTATACAGAAATCCTAAATATTCTAAAAATATACACACATCTTGATCATTAAAAAATACAAAAGCACAGGTCATCGAGTGACAGGGAAGGGGGGCAAACCCTAAAATGACTTTGTTATAATGGTATCAGTATTGATATTTTGAGTTTAGAAAGTGATATTTTAGCTTTATAAACATGTAGTGACAGCTGTGTTAAAGAAGGAAAGTAAATCTTTCATGCCATAAACGCTAATTTTGCCATATGTTGTATTCAAATTGTGAACTTAGTTTTCCCACTTACATTACAATAGCCTCCCTCTCCCTAAAAACTGTGGTCAGACAACTCTTTTGCCACTTTGGTTTGAAGATTCTGTGCTGATGGGTTCACGAAACATTTACATTGTTGCTTTCCAAGGTACTTCTCAATGAGATCAAACTTCAAATTGAGATACCTAAAACTAAATTTTGAAGTCAAGCAGCTTTTTCAAATCAAAACTGAGATATGATGGAATGTCCAGCAAGTGCGGATCTGAGTGCACTTGAAGTCGCACCATTTATTTTCAAAAGATATTTCTCACATCAGATGACTCTGCCAGGAAGGGAAATATCAAAGAGCTCGGGAAGAGTAACTATTCTTTTATGTAATCCAAGACTGGGGTGAGGGTGGGGGGCTTTAAAGATATTTTTGAGGAAGAAAAAAAATTGAACTTATTTTGAATGCCTTGTTAGACTCTGTGGAGAAATGCTATATATGAGATCTTCTAAGAGGAAAATCTTTGCCCTGTGTAATAATAACAAGACGTTGCTCTCCAAATTGATATGCACTTAAATGAAATGAAGCTCAGAAATAACTGTTGGAACAATGGCCTATTTAATTAAAAATTTACCCCACAGTTTAGGAATCTTTTGCTTTAAAGGCATTGCAACTTGAAATATTTTTAGTAGGTAGTTAGCCACAATCCATATTTTTTAATGTTCTTTATTCTCTCTATAGTTTCTGTAGTACGATTTCAATGGGGACCCTTTTTTTCCTATCTTACTATTATCCTTTGGTATGTTGTGTTTTTATATTGAATATTTGGCCTTAAAAATGATTAAACCAGGAATCTGGGTAAATATTTGGCAATATAGGGCATTGTTATGCCAAAAATAGCTTTTGTTTTTCATCTATTCACTCCTCCCTTTTCATTTCAAATTGAAGTTAAAATTGCAAACTGAACTCTTCTCTTAGATCATATACCTCAATGATGCTAAATTATAAATCTTAATTAGGTGTGATTCACTGATTATAATCTTACAAAATAATTATTCTGAGTAGGATAAAAAGGTTCCCTTAAGATTGAAGGTATTTTCATTACAATCCCCATTTTAAAATCAAACAAATACTATTAAATAAACAGTATTATTATTCTTTTATACCTAATAGTTCATACTTTTGAATTTAACCATAAGGATGAAGAAAGAAGGATACAGATAGGACAGTCTTACTGTTTGCAAACTAAGTGCTTTTGATGAATTTTACTGCTAGAAATTACATGGATCTAAGGGAGTCTTTTAAATAAAAATTACAGTTTTGATTATCTAAATGGAATATGTTCTTATGCATGTGCACAGATACATTTCTTTGTGAAGGTATTGATGTCAGGGATGCTTTTGGTATTTCTTTATGAGTAATTAGGTTAACGGGGTTAGTTAGAAAATGTATCCTTTCCTGGAAAATGAAAAATTACATTCAAGCAGAGGTAAAAGAGTAGAACATATTCATGACTTTAAGTACTTAAAAAGATATTTTATGAGTCATTTTTAAAGAATAATATCCAATATGTAACTTGTTAAGAGTAATTGCCATTTTTACTTTTTAAAGCACATCTATATTAAAACTGACTTTCTGTTCATGACTCACAAATCTGGAGTCAATTTTAGGCCCAACTTTCAAAAGATGTGGGTCTTATCCCCCTCCCCTACCCTGGTATCCTACGCCAGTAGTGTCAGTGCAAAGTTCTCTTTTAAAGAGAGATTTTCATTTGCATTATTCACAAGATTAAGCATCATTTTGGGGGAGGAATACTGATAGGACCCAAATGGTAGACACTGGGACCCCGAATGGCCTGAATCCTTTTCTGACGAACTAGAAGGAAAAAATATCACCAGCTTTAGAATTTTATATGCCTATATGAATAGTGCTTGTTCTTTCTCCAGGAAGATTTTAAATGTACTGTGATTACAATGTGTTCTCTAATTGGAAAAATGTGTTTTATATAATTCTAATTCTTGGTATGAATTTACTCATGGATAGTAAGATAGCAGAATTGTATTCAGAAATAAATATTTAGTCTGAGCTGGTGTGTCTTTAGAAAGAGAAAAATTCTGTGCATATACAAAATCCTTTTTGGAACATGGGTGTGAAATCTCTGTGAATAACATTTAAGTAGCTAAAGTATTAGAGGAAAATTTAATATTCAAAGTTCTTTATTATGTTTTGTTCTTCAATAAGTCTTAATAATGTATGTAATGCATTAATGCTTGTTTTGTTTATTTTTTGATTTTCATCTTGTTTTATTTTGTTTAGCGTCAAAGCAAAAAGAGCTTACAGGGAAACTATATTTTGTGCTATTTAATTTTAAAGATACCCAGTGAGGACAGTACAACATGTGGTATGGTTTTATTTATAATGATAAGTGAACATCTGCAATTTTACCACAATGTATTGATAGTTCCTTAAAATCTACTCTACTACACCAAAATGTCACTAAGGTGTCATCTAGGAGGTGTTGCTGATGTATGATTGTAATGCACATGTGTACGTATATAGATGTTTTAAAAATATTTGTCTATATTTACTAACAGCCAGCTTGCTGGTGTCATTTGCTTAGGGCTGAGGGAAAAAGGTTTTCTGTCATTTTGCTGTTCACATACTCACCAAAAATGTTGCTCTCTCAGCCATCTTCCTACTGGGCTGTAGTCTTATCCACCTACCTGTGTACTCTTTTGAAGGGCTGGGTTTGGGTTTTTCTTTTTCTTCTTCTTCTTTCTTTCTTTTTTGGTATTTATCTGCAAGGCTGGTTATTACTTGATCATCTGGAAAATCAAATTTCACTTGAGCCACTGGAATAGATATTTAGATCATGAGGAGGAAGTTTGAATTAATTAAGAGGATATTGGGCTAGGTAGTGGGGAAAAGTAAAGCAGTGTTTGTTGTCATTGACAAACTGCCCTTAATGAAAGACAACTTCTAGGAATGGGGGAAATAGCAAAAGGGAAAAGAAATTAGGGAAAGTTGTTGAGACAAAGCTAAGGTTAAGGACTGTTTTCATGTGGCTCTTACTAAAAATGATATTGGCAGTTTTGTAAATTAAATTTTATTATGATGTGAGAAAAGTGATCACTTAATAGGAATTACTGACTAGTGCACATTAAATAGCATGCAGCATTATAATCTACACAAATTATATTCTCCTTTTTAAAAAATGACAGGTTCTTTACCAAATCCCAAATATATGGGATTTGTGATCATGCACATTAAAAGAACTATTGACATTTTTCTTCCCATGATTTGAAAAAGTGTAAAAACATGTGTGTTTAAAGATGATTCCTATTATACTTAGACTCTTTTTTTCTCTCTCAACATACTCAATTTTCTTAGGCCACAATGAAGTTACACAAGAAAAGCCATGGAGGATTGAGATATATCTTCTTTAAGGCTTCTTTTGGAAAATAATGTATTTATTGCTATAACAGGAGTTGAAATCACTGAAGTAGATAATGCTTTGATTTGATTTGAGCAAAATTTGATGATAAATTTTGTATCTACCCTGTAAACAAATGCTGGTTGTGCCTCCATGACCAAAAAAAAAAAAAAAAAGACAGAAAAAAAACTCAAACAAAAAACAATAAAAAACATTTTGAGAGATGACCTACTTCTTTTAAGCTCCCTAGGTGACTCTAATGTAAAGTTAGGACTAAGAACCTCTTCTCTGAACCAAAAGCTTGTGTCTCTCATAAGATCTTAAACTTTCCACCTTTTAAAAAATATATTTTTTTCTGGTTTAAAGTCGTAAAAATAAAGATATCTATTCAGAATTGAATATAGTTAATGTACTAGAGATAGTTCACTATCTGGCTGAAGTTCAACAACTTATCTAGACTCTTAAGAACATTGCCACCGTGCTGGTAAGAGTACCTCAGGAAAGTGACAGTGATGAAGAGAAGTATCCGTAGAAGCCCACAGTCCGTCATAGTAGTTACCTTGGGTAAGTCATTCAACCTCTCGGAGCCTCAGTTTACTTTTTTATAAAAAGGGGAGTTTATCCAATGACTATTAAGATTTCTTTCAATTCCATATAGTCCATGACTGCTTTGTGATGGACTAATAACCTTGAATAACTTGGAACCTTGCTGGTGGCCTATGGTTGATGAAAAAGATTTTGCTTTTCTTAAAAAAGCTCCAGAAATTGTCTTGGAAATAAAGAAGAAAGCTGAAGAACCATTCATTTATCACTTTGTTTAGCCCTTCTAAAGGGATGGTATGTATTCATTAAGTATGCTTATTAATTGGTTGCAAACAAAGGTGTCAGCAATTTTAATATCTTAAGAATTGATGAGTATTAACTAGCTAATGCTTTAACCCTGTAAGAGATTTAAATAGACTGACAATCTGATTAATTTAAGCAGTGGAATTAGGAACCTCAAATATTTTTAAAAAATGCATATATATATATATATATATAAAGATCAGTATCAAAGTTGGATTTTTGTCAAACTAGAAGCAATCCCCTCTTTCCTCTACTTTATCAGCAACTAGTCTTTGTTCACCTTCTTTCTACTCCCTGGCATGCTGTTCTCCACCTGTTGAAATCCTACCAGGACTTTAGTATCCAGGTCAAATGTTGCATCATCTATGAAGACTTCCTTGAGCCTAATTAGGATCCATTTCAATATCTACTTAATATTCCCTAAGCACTTTTAAAATATCTCCTTTTGATCATTTACCATCTTCTTTCTCCTGCTATAGATTGCTGGGCATTCGTGTTTCTCTTTTATGAAATCGTAAATTCTTCGAGAGCAGACACATCTAATTCATTTTTATTTTTAACCTCCTCCACATGTGTTTGTAGTGCAAGACCTCGATAAATGTTTGGTGAATTAAATTGATAAAATTGTAGGAGACTGTCACTTGGTTAATCTTTTATTAATATTACTTTAAAAAAATTGAAAGATTATTTTTAAAAATATTTAAAGAACAGATTTATTAAAATTGTGGATTTCATTTTAAAAATTGAAATTTCTATACTCTTTGTGTAATTTAATTACCAAAGAAAGACATTATAACCCTGAAGAATAGTTTTATAATTATATACCTAAAAAGGAGTTACAGCTATTAATTCTATTTTTGTATCTTTGCACAGGAGAGCATTTAGACTGTTTTATAAAAACAACATCATTATGCTATCTTTAACATCTTATAAAACACAAATCTTTAGCCTACTTTGGTTACAGGCAGTACCACATAACTTTTAATCATTATGCTCTATCTACTTTTTTTCCCTCATGTTTTAAGTCAGAAAAATTTGACGGTACAGAATTATAAGCTATGAGACTTGGAAACTTCTAGAGTAACTTTTTACCAACATAGAGTTGATTGACAGTTGGTTATTCAGCCTTTGGTTGAACATGGGAAATCAGCACCTCCTAAGGAATTTCGTTCTATTTTGTCCTTTTTCTGATAAATAGGTGGTGTGCAAATATGTGCCCTATCAGTACTCAAAACAGGTTTCTTTGGGAGCATCATGGTACTTGGGGTGGTAAAATGTGAGATGCGAACTAGTTCATCTACAATTGATAAGACAGCTTAGTTTGTCAGTGTCTTTGGTCAACATTTTAATTGGCATTTCTTTGTTCCAAGTTTAGTGTCTGACACATTAATTTATTTTGTACTAAATACTGGGCAGTCAACAATTTAGCTGGTATTATGCCCAATGACCCTGTCTTCTAGGGGTTCAATTTCTTTACCAGTGGGGTTTGGGTGCTTTTGGAAGGGCCAGTTTCTTTCTCAGATCTGTCACTAATGTTACAATAAATAGCATTATAAAATTTTCTAAGGGAAATTCAATTTGATTAAATGTTGAAATTGTAATGAATTAGTCAACAGTATTTTACAAGGTTTCTATTTTGTATTTGTGTTTTTAAACCTAAAGATGTACTAGAGAAAAGCACTTGTTCACATTGCTCCATGAAAGAACCCAGAAAAAAAAAAAAAAAAACAGACCCTATTGTCATTCTTTTAAATACACAATTTTGCTAAGAAAACCTGTAACCTTTACTGAAAGCTCACTAGTTTTCTTCCAATTTGGGCTCTTCAGAGCTGAAAAGTTCTGGATGCTATTTTACCACTTCATATTGAAATCTAGGTTGATCTCATACACTCTATGGAGAAGAAAACAACTGCAGTTCTGATTGTTGACCTGTACCGTCACAAAGATGTGCCATTAAGTGAGCTACAGTGGACAAATATAGCTTGGTTAGTGCATAAAAACACTGTGTCTTCAGCAAAGAGATTCAACGCTGAAGGACGGTACATTGTAGGGAGAATAATAAAGATTGTAAAACAATTTGGTAAAAGTAGCAAAAGCATTTTTGCAGTTTGCTACAATTAAGAGCCATGTGTTTAGTTCCTTTGTTAAATTGGCTCTTCTGGTTTTCTCAAAACTATTCAGTAAACTTCAAGTAAGTTGAACTTCTAAAATATAAATTAAAATCTATCAGGCTATGAGTAAAGACCACGAATTGTAAAGCCTTATAATGGTAGCTTGCCAAGAACCAAATTAAATCAAGGGAAGATTTAAAAGATACAGGCTTAAGATTCTGTTTAGTTTATAATCAGGAAGTTGTGGGGTTTTAAACTAAGTAAATAAAAATTCATGCAAATTCTTCACACCTAAAATGTCAGCCATTTTCCTTTAGTGTTCTCTTGGAGGAAAATTGGGTGTTTCCTCTCAGAGGGTAGTAATTTAAGTGCGTGGCCACAAAATAGGAGTCATGCTTAAAAGTGAGTGGTGAATGGTTTATTTTGTTGTTGACCTTTCATTCTTTTTAATTTTCACCCCATGTGCATAGTTAACAGCTGCCAGTAATTGAATTTTTGGCTAAGTCTAGACATGGAAATTTTTGAAGACTATGAAACTTTATTTGTCCTCTTGGCTTAAAATCTGAAATTAAAATTTTTTCCAGTGAATCCAAGCACATAACTCTGTGTGTGTGTGTGTGTGTGTGTGTGTGTGTGTGTTTATTCGGTAGAGCAACCTGTCTGTGAAACAGATGACAGTGTTGAAAGTTCTTTCATTCTGTGTGGGCCAGTCGATAGCTCCGTACAGACACCATCTTAGTGAACCAATTTAAATCTCTCTCCAGATTCTTAACTACGTGTCCCAAGTCTGTCTGAGAGGTAGCACTTATTTGTCCCATAGGGGTTAGGTTTGGTTTGATATTCAGTTGAAGTCTCAGCAAACAAGATTTATGAGAAATTAATTAAAACTGAAATTGAAAATGGATATTGAGGTACAAGTTCACCCTAAAATGCATGAATACATTTGTCACATATGCATGAAAAGAATGTTTTTTAATGGATTCTTCTGATTAGAATAGAAACTAATCACAAATAAACCACTTAAAATTTGCTGTCATGATATGATTGTTTTCTTTGAGTGGCTGACCACGCCTTCTTTTAGCACTCAGTCTTTGTCCAGGGTTTAGTTTAGTCATACACATGTCCTTGAAGAAATGTAGCATCTTTAACAAGATTTTGTACGAGTGAAATCAGATACCAGTTTTTATTGCAGAACCAAGCCTACAAATGTTTCTCTTTAAAGATATTTTTAATAGAAACAGTAAGGTATAAATCATTTAAGCAATTACCTGGACATTGTGGAAAGGGGGCTTGGCTTGTTCTGTAGCCCCAGATGTTTCCAGATTCCAGTAATAACCTGGTCCAGATATTTACAGCTTAATTTTCTGTGCATGTGCACTTGTCCACAAATGGCTCCTATTTCCCATTTTCTGTTGGACAACTGGGCTACTTAGAGGTAAAGGAAGTGATTTCAGCTTGGATGATTACAAACATTAATGGTGATAATAAGTTGCTTCTAGAAAGTTTGATCACTTTAAAAAAACATAGAGGCTAAATTTTAGAGGATTTTATACAAAGAGATAAAATAAATAATTCAAATGGCATTTTCCTTTATGGATGGGAATGGGGGTGAATAACCTGCCCCATCCTCCAAAATTATATTTAGTCTTGATATACTATGTGATAAAAGTGATTTTTTTTTTCAATGCTTCTGGCACTAGTTGGCTTATCATGCAGGCTGCTAGTTTTCTTTGCATCACTACCCCACAGATTTTCTTCTTCTTACTAGAAACTAAACAAATGGAAAATAATGATTGGTAACCATCTGCTGTGCAGAAATTTTACATATAGCAGTTTCTCTATTTTATAAAACAAGACCAAATGAGTGAATTATACTGTTGCCAGTAAATAGCAACAAGGACTAGAGTGTTCCTTTGGACAAAACCAGGAACACAGGGAGCCAGCATTTTGTTATGGGAAGTCAGCTGGTTGGGCTGTGGGGCTGCATGTGCCCAGACATTTATTTGTGTGTTGTCTGCGTATGTAGAGAAAATGACTGGTCCCTCTCTATGCTGTCCTGTGTCTCTATTCTCTTCCCTGTAATTCCAATCAAGCAAATAAAGTAATGTAGATGTAAATAAATCAATTCAATCACATCATCCTAAATCTTTTTATTTGCCTAAAATATAAAGGTAAAATCCATAAAGCCAGAGAGAATAAAGATTTTTTAAAAGTACGGAGGCTTTAGATCAGAATCATGGTTTCCTTAGCTGTACCTTTTGTAATGACTAGTGGCTAGCCAGTGCAGCTTTAAATTATTCTCTTGTCACATCTTCTGCCTAAAAACTACCTTACCTGGAAATCAGATTGAGTATACATACGAAAGATATTGACAGGCAATGGTAATTCCTATAGCTGCTACTGAAGTATGGATGCTGTATAGAGGGAAGACATATAATGGGATAGACAGAAGTAAGTGGTTACAAAGAATTTATTCAGATGGACCAAGTAAGGCCTGATTTTATGGTTCTCCATATAATCTAAATCTCTCTCTCTATATGTATATATAAAATCTGTTTATTATATCAATATAGTTAGACACTCGAAACATACATATTCTCTCTCTCTCTCTAACTTTCACTTATTTGATACTGGGATTTTGCCATATAGCAAGAAAAGTTGTTTAAAATGGGCAGTATATTGAGTTCAAAGGACCCATACAGTTCATAAATTCTCTGGTGTCTACTGGATTTTTCATCAGGGAGACTTCCAATAAAAATGATCTATTTTAGAAATAATATTGTTTAGTAGGTTGAAATGTGGTGTAATAAAATTAGACCTTCAGTCTTCTAAAGTTACTACTTAGATGGCACCCTTGGGATGGTAAAATGGCTGTATAAGCAGATGAATCAGACAGTTCCACTGATGGGTACATTTGTCAGTCTCTGTTACAGATATAATATATTCTTATATCTGTAATCCTGACACTGTTACATCCAAATGAAATCAACATGAGGTTGTCATCTTTAAGCAAATATGTTAAGTGTTGTCTTTTGTGCTTTGGATTTGAAAGAAAGGGGCCCAGGGGAGGCAGCATCATGCAAATGGAACAAATCCCATTTCTTCTGAGCTGTGCTGTTTTTCCCCTCCATGGCAGCTGGCTGTGTTATCTTTGTGTGTTTCTCTGAGTGCTGACAATTCTTTCAGTGATCTAAGTTAGGGCACATTAGAAAGTGGAAGCAGCTGTCTGTCGCTATACTGAGAGACGTGTTTGCTCTACTGCAAAGATGAAGGACCATGAATCCTTGACACACTCTCCCCCCTCCCCCCTGTACTTTCCAACATGATCAACATTCAGACGCACAGATTGTCTGCTTGGACAGTTTTTTGTTCTGACTGACAGCATCTGGCATAGACAAATTTAAAAATACATAGCATGCCATGCTTGGAATTGGAACATCCCTTTTTTATTAATCTTCTCATTTAAACCATTCATTTACATTTCAAGAAAGGTTACAGCTTGATATGGTTGAAATGTTGATTTTTAAATGAATTACCTTCTAATGAAATGTCTTGAATGAGTACCAAGCAGCTAGTGTTCATTAAAAATTACACCCGATTAACACGGCCTTGAAAGCCTGAGAGGAAAGGGATTTCTTATTGTTTTAATCCACAATGCATTCCAGTGTTTACCTTTCTGGCACAAAGCGAATAGAAATGATGCCTGTACTTGCAACACTTCTGATCTTGAACACAAGTATGATATCACCCTTAAGCCGACAGAAACACTTGGCCTTGTTTAATCAGCTTTCTTTCCCTCTGTAAACCCTCAGATGTTAAATTTTTTTTAAAACATTACCCAAATATGCCTCTGTCAAATCCTCTCTCTCTGTATGTTCCACTCTTCCACCACCCAATAATACCAGGTCTCTGTGCCCAAATCTGGGGGTGGGGGGGGGCGGGAGCTGATGTGGATTATACATTTGTTTGTTACTTCAGTAATAAAACATAATAGTGCAAAAATTGCTGTCTTTCTCTGCCTCACCCCCATATTCATATTTCTTATCAATTCTCAATTCCACAGCCAACCTTAGCAACATGCTTGTCTAGAATTTATGTAAAAATAATGCGAAAATTGGCCATATGAGTCCTTGGACTTTGGGTCCAGGAGTGGAGGTAGGATTGGGGGGAAGAGCATCCTCCTTTTATCGTACCTTTTAGACTTTTCATTATCACTGCAGATTTTAGCTGTAACTACTCACTCCAAGTGGGGCTATATTGTTCTAAGGGGTGTTTGGCGGGCAGGGTGGTACAGAATTATAATTTTTTTAAAAAGAACTATTCAAGTGCTGCACAGTAAATATGTAAAGCAAGTGTACTGGGTAACTTGGAAAAATAGGCTTCAGAGAGAAGTTCAATTAACAGTTGTAAGCAGAAGAGGTGAGGTATTTCTTCAGCACGTGTAAGAGGTCACTTGCTGTAGGATAAATTTTGACGAATTCCAGAGAGAAATAAATGCTGAAATAAAAATGAGAACAGATTACAGTTTTCTTTCAAAGGCACTTCTATATTCTTCAATATGATAGGGAAAAATGACATATTTTTATTCCATGGATTACAGAATATTAGTTTTTAAATTTTGCTAATTTGTAAATTCTAAACTTATTTAAATTGTTCATTTAAACAAAGTAAATCTTGGGAATTGACATTATCTTTGAATCTGGAGTCCGTTTATCCACCGACCCCTCAACCCAGATCTGGACTCTGTAGCTTGAAGGTAGACACAGTTTGGTGGCTGTTTTTCTTTTCTTCTCCCCTTTCCCCCCCAGAAGCTAATGGCAGGGAATCTGATGGAGTGGATCCAGTTCCAGTGTTTTGATTGCTAGTAAATGTTTTATAATCAACATTTTAAATATAAATTATTTCCTTTCTTATTTTCCATTTTGATTTTTTTTTTAATGACCGGTTTTTAAAGGTAGTGCCAATGTGTATGTGTAAGCAAACTGGGAATGGGTTAAAGTACACAATTCCCTTGTGTAAAAAGCCAGGTTTAGCAGTAATGCTTTTTAATCTGGACTTGTAGAGGATTCAGGAGCATCCATAGATCTGCTCCGGTAATTACCATACCCCAAGTGGCACGGGAAGAGACATTTGCCTAAAAACTTGATGTCTTCATTACGCTGTTTACATTTTAATTAGAAACATGAAAATTACTGATTCATACAGACAACTATAGTTTAAGTGGTTTCGTTCACCATCCAATAAATCATAAAAAAAAAAAACACAGTTGGCATAAATAGTTTACTAGGAATCATTCATGGGAATAATGTGTTGGCACTATAAGCTGCTTAAAATATGTTTTTATTTTACCAGAGGTAGAATTTGCATATAAATTAGAGAATGGCATTTTAAGTTGACAGTCATTTATGCAGAATACCACCCACATGCAAATACATATATGGGTGTATGTGTATACTTTCCTTGAGTTTATAGGTTTGTGCAGTATCGTGGATGTGGATATATACCCAGCCTAGCCTATCAGTTTCTAAAATGTGTGTCTTCTTTTAAAGTCCTTTCAGAAATGCTGTGGGTGTTCTAAATAGGCATATCCACAAACACATCTTTTATCTGTTGGCCAATATCGAGTTGCAGGAAGGAAAATGTTTATTCCCTGTATGTGTATGTCTGGAAAAAGAGTTGCTATTTCATTTGCTTATCCATTCCCTCTTTCGTCTCTCTTCCATTCTCCCCTAACTTTTGCATGTACCTGTCAGTGCTGCTGCCCTAAAACTGCTCCCACTCGGAGCGGCTGGACTGAAGCAGGGTGGTTGTCAGGTCCATTCCTGAGTCAGCAGCACATCCGTTGCCTGAATCTTGCAACAGTCACTCATCCAGTTCTCCCCTCCCCGGGGGACAGGCGTCCTCCTCATCAGCGAGGAGGAATGACCCTTCTGTCTGGCATGCTCCAAATCCCGAATCTCCCCACGTTGGTGTGTGAGTTCAAATCCCCCCTCCTGGAGGCAGGGCTGGGACTCCAGCTAATGACTCCGAGATACAGAGGGTCAGCGCACTGGTGAGCTTGAGTACTGAGGCATTGTGCGAGCCGAGTTGTACATTTTTTCCCATAACTGCAGACTCCTCTCCTTCCCCCCTCCCCTTCCCAAACCCTTTATTATAGATCAATATTATGCAAAAACGAACCAGGAATGGCCACAGACATTATAAGCCATTTTCCTTTTCATTACCTTTGTTATAAAGTTATTGGTCATGGCCGAAGGAGGCTTTGTTATTATTTTTTATTTATTGTTGTTTGGTTGAACAGAGGCACACAATGAGTGAACATTTACGTGGTCTCACCGTAAAATTCACATTTTAGGGCCCTGTTTATTTTGCGTTTTTAGGCCCATGGGCTATAGGTAAGAAATGAATTTTAAAAATGTTATGTAAGAGAAAGTCTATGCACAGGTGTTCGACTTGAAATGCTGTAGCGGCCATTGTTTTAAACTTTTGAATGTGCGTATATTCTCCTGAAACTCCTGCTAACTGCCTGATGTGATTTCTGGGAATTAAAGTGTATAAGATCAATTCTCATGAAGCTGCCTTAGGTGATGAATTTTGTACTCCTGTGTGCATCTTTTGGTGTGCCTTTTTTAAGTTCTGGGGAATT
Organism: Lepilemur ruficaudatus; assembly: GCA_963574885.1. Lineage (NCBI taxonomy): Eukaryota > Metazoa > Chordata > Mammalia > Primates > Lepilemuridae > Lepilemur > Lepilemur ruficaudatus. Next base: position 23,971 of record CAUYRT010046677.1, on the reverse strand, counting down.
GCCAAAGTTTGAAGATGCTAATCAGTTATTTTGTGTTGTCCACAACATTTTAGATTTTAATGGAAAGTCATTAGGATCATTTTCATGGTAATCGAGGTAATTGGTCTAGGTAATCAGACCAGGACTTTTAAAAACAGCTTTTAGTGCTTTGCATATACCAGGCAGAATTCCTGAGCATGTTAGTTAGAGTAATAGCGGAATTCATGGGCATATGGTCTTTGGTTTGCTTTGCATTGCTTCTTTTTGGGGGGAGGTGAGGGCAGGCAGGGCACTTATTAGTTCTCTGTACTTCCTAGATGTGATTAGACACAATAGTCGACATCTGTAAGGACAGAAACATGCTGCTTACTTGTATACATGGCAAAATTCTAATAGTTCTGTGCAGTCTGGTAAATCCTGTCTGCTTTATGCAGTGTGGCCCGAAACAGTTGCGTGGTGAGGGAATGCTGGCTGCTGGCCAGCCATTGACTATGAAATCCTGGGTACCTGAGAGCTTATCAGTTCTTTAGCTTTGTAAAAGAAAAAAGTGATGAAAATGTTGGTAAACTGCCATGAAGGTTTAAGGCTGCTGGAACAAGGAGCCGTGTAATCAGATTGGAAAATGGAGCTTGAGATTCTCTGCATGGAGAGCAGCCGTCTGTGGACCCCGTGAGCCGCTGTGCAAGTGCCCGAGCTGACCACTTTGTTAGCAAATCAGCTTGTTTGCTGCAGCAGCAGGGTGGAAAAGATCAGAGCCTGTGATGGTATGTAACGGAGGGAGAGCTCTTGCATGGCACAATCTAATCAGCTTGCAATTAGCTCAGGCTCTACAGTCACCTTCTTAATTTTCTTTTTTACCCCTCTTTGTGTTAATGCCGTGCACTTTAAACAATTAAGTAAGGGAAGTAATTCTTCAAGCAAATCAAAACCATCCTTTAATTTTATCACCCTGCTGAAAAAGTATCAGGTGGTCCACTGGTCTTCATCAGATGCTGGAAATTCTCTGGCTCACTGTAGCCTAGAGAGGGGCTCCAGCCAACTGATTTTTAGGATAGTCTTTCAAATATCTTGGCAAGGGTGAGGAGAAAACAGTACATTATTTAAACTAGAATTGAAGTTAAAATTGATGTGAAGGAAGATTACAAATGCCTTTTGGTTTATATACAGTAGTAAATGCCTTTTGGTTTGTATATTATAGTAGTGTCTCTATTTTATATTTTTAATAACTAGAAACTGGCTGTGTGTGTGTGTGTGTGAGAGAGAGAGAGATCTGTGTGTGTATATCTCATATATAAAATCCTTTATGCTGCTGTTTATTTAGGCATTTCTATACAGCACCTTTCTGAAGACTCTGATGATATAGCCACTTGTACTGATAATTCCACTACTTCACCTCTACCGAACTTGATTCACTAAGGTTTAAAAGAACAAGGATATCATTGCTGATCATAGATGTTACTTGTTAATCCCTTAAAATAAAATTTAGATCATGTGGGGAGAGGTGAGAAGAGCAAAGCATAGATTTGCAAAATCAGTATGATAGTTTTACATTTTACTTAATTCAAGGACAGTGGCTTCTATAATACTACTGAAACAAAAATATCTATTTGCTTAAACAAAATAAATAAATCTTCTAATAAATATTACTTAAGCTGCTTTGCATCAATTTTTCCTTTTCCAGAAAGCTTTTGCTAAAATATTTTCTATGTGCATGAATCTCTGATCAGATATGTTTATTAGGTGCTTGTCTGTCATGAAGTGGAAACAGGCATTATTTCACCGATGTTTACTTTAGAAAGCAGCACAGGTAATGATTATTAGAATTTGTTTTTAACGGCTATTTAAAAATTAGAATATTTTAAATGATTTTTTTTCAGAACAGTCAATTCCTTTCTGGAGGTTGTGCTAATGAAAATAAACATAGCCATAATATGATTGACATTTGATTACATTAATATCGTATTTGAATTCTCCCCCTGCTGTCAACATAAGACTTTATTTGCCTTTAATAAATGATGTTATACTATTAATAAACTCCATGTATTATTTTGCCTTAAAAAAATCTCACAATATGCAACCAAGCATCTGAATTTAGCATTTTCTTAAGGAAAAATTCAAAAAGTTTAACTGATCTTGTGTGAGTGCCGTATGAAGGATAGCGTGACTTCCTGTTTTTCTATATGTCTTGCATTTTGCATTTGGAGGAATGAATTCAATTTGATAGAAAATGAGAGTAGTTAATATAAAGTACATTTAAAATTAAGTAAGCTTCCAAGTTTGCCTCGGGGTTTTGCTGGTGTTTCTGCAGTGTGTCTTTCTGTTTTGAACTTTTTTGTTTTTAATTAAAAAATAGATTAAAAGAAACATACATCACCTACACACATCTCATGCTGCAAAGATTCACTTTATATTCTTTTAGAGGACAAACTCCATTAGATATGCACTTACTGTACGTTGGATTGTAAATCTTACAATTTAATGGTAATTCAGTGAGCAGTTATTGCTTCAGTGGCCTTTTTTCTTTCTTTTTTGTCCCATCTCACTTGTGAAATAGGGTTACCCTTTACAAGTGTCACATCCATAGATTCATCTTTTGTACTTTGTAGTTGTTCCTGGTGCATCATTCTTAAGTTAAAAAAAAGGCAAAGCAATGGAGGAACCATGTGGTGGGTGGTGGGTGGGGAGTGTGTATGTTCAGAGGGTGGGGGCTGTGGAATGAAGGCTTTCATTCTTATGCCAGAGAGAGAGAGAGAGAGAGAGAGAGAGAGAGAGAGAGAGATAGATACCAGGATTCTAGTGACAGAATAACCAGGAGTGTTAGCATCAGTCTAGCAGATAAATATCTTTTTCTAAATATGCATTTCCTCTAACCTCATTCTCAATCGAACATTCAGTTTTCCATAACAGATTACGTTCTGCACTTGAATTCCTGGAAGTAGAAATGGTATCTTATTGGTATAAGTCTCTTTGCCTTGCTTACACTGTTAATATTCTTGTCCTTTTTGGACGTTGAAATACTTTTTTTTTGTAGAAACAATATACACATTCATAAAGAAACTATAAAGGGATTCTCCTTTTGAAGATAATGAGTTCTCTTCAGGAACTGCAGGTTACATGGCACACAAATGAGCTCTAAGTGGGGGGATTTAAAGTCCTGCTACAGCATTTAATTTCTTGAGGAAAGGAGTTCAGTTCAAGGTTAGCCTGTTATTGTGGCACTGGCAACTACTTCTCGCGTCCCTGTTCTTCTGCCAGCAGTACTGCACAAAAGGCAGTCATTTTTATTTAATACGTAGGGAGGTATTAATCAATGCAGTATTTTCTTGCAAAAATTTATCTTATCATATTCATTGTTTCACTACCTATGACAATAATAGGTGTTTAATTACTCAATAAGAGCCGTTTATAGATTCCATTTTTCCTGTATGCTGGACAAATGGTATTGATTTTGTACTTTGATGCAACATGAAACTGTATTAAACACAATTAGAATTCCAAGGCTGGTAAAATGTACATTTGTTATGGTAACTGGACTTGCTTTGAGAAGCTGCAAGCGTCTTCTAATCCAGACGATGCCTTTGGAGTAAAAGGGAGATTTGATTTTATTGCAGCTCCGTGGTTAAAAATGAATGCTTCCTTTTTCTTCATGTTGTGTGCGTATGTCTGTGTGCACATGTGCATGTAGATTTTACATAGTTTTAGTGAAGCAATAAAGAGTTTGTATGAACTGAAAAGATTTGAAACGGATGGTTCTTTGTAGTCAGACAAGCCATTGTGTACAGGTAAACACTGACTCCCTCTAATCTTGTAATTGTATCTCTTTAGCTAATGCTATAGGTTGTTATTTTACCAATAAATAAGTTATTACCTGGGGTGAGGGTGGGAACTGTACAAGATGAAATAGCACCTTCATCTCATGCTGGATTCTGGTTTACCTTCTTTTAAGGTAATGAGGAAGACCTCCAAATCCCTATTGTGTCATAAGTTAAACACTGGGTTTTGTTAAAAGTGGCACTAAATAAAAACCTTTCATTTAGCTGACACTGTTGTATCATAGGCAGCACAAAATCTTGCACAGAACTAAACTCAAATCCTGTCTTCCAGTAGTACAAGTCTGCTTGCATTTTTCTTTACCTTGCTTTTTGCAAACACTTTTCCACCTGCATTTGGCACATCCGGAACTATAATTTGAGAAGACTGTCTTGTTGGCTAGGGCCTTAATTGCCTGTGATTTTCAGCTCCTTGCAGATTTATTTCCTATGGAGGAAGGTCATTTAGCCTTAACAAAATAAAAAACAAAACAAACCAAGGACAGACCAGCAGTTACGTAATCTTCATAATTTTCACTTGTATCCTTGGTAAATCCTACTTTGTATTTCTTTCTAAGTATCATAGACCTCAGGCTGAAATTTTTCAGCTTTGGAGAGGTGTATGGATGACTACCCTTATCTTGAAAAAAGGGAGGTGGCTTATTGACGCAGTTGCTTTCTGCATCAAGAAGGTATTTTATTTGCTGGAACACTAATTGATATCATTACTTTGGCATAGAAAATTTCCATGTTAGTGTGGAAGGCACAAAACTTCATGGGAGATTTTACAAAGACTTGACATTTCCTTTGTAGTATAGAAACAGCCTCAGTCAACTGTTTATTAGTTTTAATTGAATACTTCTTATTCAGTTAATATTTGTATAGTTGTTTTCCTTATAGGCTGTCATCTGATAGCATATGTTAACATTTGTAAAGCATGAGACAATAAATACAAATAACAGTTTACATCTGGCTAGTGTATTTCTTTTTTTCCTAGAGCTTTTCAAGAGTGAGGAGAGAAAAAAATAAATTGATTGACCTACCCATTTAAAAACACCATTCTATTTTTTTTTTCTTTTCTCATAGATACAAGAAGAAAAGCCAACTTTCATTGCGGAAGTATGTGTTTTATGTTTATTTTACTTTATAGGGGCAGGGCAGATACTGGCAAGAAGGGACTTCTTGGGTAATGGAAGCTGAGGTCTGCAAAGTCCTGTGCAGATAGATCCTTGATCACACAGCAAATCGCTTCCTGGGTCTAACAGCTGGGTGGGGAATGCTGTAGTTTGTAAGGTAGGATTATGCTTCAAAGGGGAAGAAAAAATATTGGAGATATTTCCAAACCTTTGGCCTTTCTTCAGCGTACTGAAACTAAGGTTCCCTTGATTTTCTGGCCTGGGCCCTAGGTCCCTGATAATTCGTTTGTGTTCTCTCCAAATGAACTGCTTTGTGCTTTATATTTCAGCTTAGACAAATCATTTATTTATCAAGCAGTGTGCATGTAGGTTCAATTAAGTGAAGGACAATCGTGTGTAATTAGCTAGTTATAAAGTGGATTACATAAAAAATTGGTGTGGAGGCTGTGTTATGGCTAAATATTACTTTTTAGAAAGGCTTTCACAAACACAAAGAAAAATGTCTTGGTTGCTTGAGGAGTGTCTGGATTTGGATTTGGGTTGCATAAGCCCCTACTGCAAGGCGATATATCCTTTCTCTGTTTGCCAAGGGTGATTTTATGTGGTGCAAACAGAAACTTGGCTTTCTGAGGAAGCTGTCCGAGTCCGCAGTGTGGCGTCGGAATCGTATGAAGACACACACTCTAGCGCACTTAACAACGCCCAGGGCAGTAGTCACAGTACCTTAGACTCTTCAGGATGAATTGATTTTGAGAACTTTATTTTTGTCTTCTTGCCTCACAGAAACTTTCTATATCCTTGTGAACCATAAATATAGTCTATATGCAACCACTGCTTTTTAAACATGACTATCATATATAACTTTGGAATCCCTTCAACTTCTTTACGGTGGGGTAGGGTCCTATTTTGTTTGTGGAACACACTAGACTCCAAGGTGTTATAATCATGTGCCTACTTTGTTTTTTCCTTTTCTGCCCTTAGAGATTATGCCCTAGCTCTCTCCAAATCTCTGCACTGGCCGCTCCTTCCCCTGGCTCCTAACCTCACTTTTAGCCGTTTGAATAAAAAAATCGATCAGACTATTAGAACCATTTGGAACTTTTTAAAAGAGAGAAATAATATTTTAATTACTACTGACATGCCAGTTTGAAGCCCATATCCTCCTTTATGACAGTTCAGTTTAGAAACTACATTGCTTCATTTCGGTAACTTTATTACCATTTGGCTCCCAGATTGCTATTTCGCCTTGGCCACAGATTTCATCAGTGGCCCGGTTCACCTTTGTCCACACTGTACTTGTGAAATGACCTCCTCCGTTAGTGCTTGTCAATAGTAAATTGCTATATTCTGCGCCTAGAAACACACCAAAGGACTACAACACTTTATTGAATGACTGAGTTTGTACTTAATTCTTTTAAAATTAAAACTTAATTGGAACAGTCTTAATTACCATTTAATACTAGTTAATGAAGGCGCTGGGTAGGGTCAGCTGTCACAGACATCATTCTTCTCAGTAGTAGGAACACTGAACACGGTGTAGCATGCGGACGTCTATATAATAAGTATGTTTTCTTTGGTGGTTTTTCCCCTCTCTGATTTTCTAACTATTCTGTCAAAATAACAATGTGTGAAGTGGTCAAGTTTCAATTATCCTGATGATATCAAATTTAATTTTCTTTTTGAGAAATTCCCAATGACTAAATCATCTCTTCACAGAAACGTCTTCTGAAATGGTGAGATATCTGTGCTGTTGTCCTATAAAGACACATAGGATTTGATATCACAATGTGGCAGTTTAAAAAAATAGTTATTAAAAGAAGCTTAAATATAAATTTTTTAAGCAAATGACTAAAATAGTATATTTAGAAGTATTTAGAAATTTGTGGTTATATGAATACTAGATGTATCTCTATTAAATGTGTATTTTTTCCTAATTATATATAATTTTATTCATTATAACATTTACAAGAAAAGACAAAGAATGTCCACTAATCACCTCATTTTACATAGAGTTTCTTTTTTTATCTCCTTAAGAAAGCTGTTGCTGTAAGTAGATCACTCTTAAGTTACTTGAAAATTAAAGTAAAATAAAAGGCCAGTATTCTTGGAAATCTCATTTTTATGAAATTTACAATGATGATAAAACACTGCTGCTATTTCTCAAAGATTGTGAAATATGCACTTAGTTTTGACTGAATAATTTTCACCAAGATTATTTTACTGTACTAAAAAATAAAAACACTTAAATTCCAAATTCTGTCTTTTCCCCTTTGTTTTTTTTTTTTTTTGTCTCTACACTCTTTGAAATGATATATCAGGCAGTTTCCCTACTAGAAAATAAGGATTAAAGTGTTGAAGAGAGTACTTTTGACAGACAAACATGGCAAGCTTAATTGTTTTCAAAATATCCTGCATATTTTGGTATAAAAGATGATTGAAATTTTATTCCTAAATAGAAGTTAAGAATCCTTGCATAATAATTATACAGTTTATTGACGTTGGATAATGAAGACAGGAAAGAAACGTTATGTTTTTCTCCTTCCAGATGGAGCTGATGCTGCCATAGCTGTGGCATTCAGGAATATAAAGGTTTCCATCAGTTTGTTTATACCTTTGGATGAATTTGCTGTAATTTTTTTTGTTTGTTTTAAATGAGGTTATTACTCTAGAAAAGTAAAACTCAATAAAACCCTGTGTTTGAAAATCAAATTTTGTCAGAATTTCAGCCAACAAAGATTTCTTCTGTGATACAAAATAACTGATATTTCAGGGTTAACCTTCCTCAAACATTGACTCTTAGGTTGCGTGTTGCTCAGGACAGAATTCTATCAAATCAAAAGCTTGTGCAGTCTAAATGCAATTTGTTTGGATGATACACAGAGAATGTGAATTTTGGATTTTAAACACTATAGTCTCATGTTAAAACAAAAGTATTAGCATAGTCTAAATATGAAATAAATGCAGATATTATGGAGGCACCTGTTTGCATCATCATGTTTAGGTTTGTTTTACTGTGTAATATTGAAATTTTCACTCAGTAAAACAGTCACATTTCATATACAATTGTGTGTGCATATTAATAGTGTCACAGTTTAAATGAAACTATTAAGCCACCCACTTTTACATCCTTGGTTTTTACCTTGTTGAATGTCTGGGGCAAAGGTTCAAGAAGTTTCTTTTCATGTATATAATTGGTAACTGCTATTTATCAAAATACAGTTCTTTAAAAATGAACTTACTTAGAAATAATAATGGGTGGAAATCACTAACATGGAAAAAACTAGATGAATTGTGGGTTCAAATTTACTGATAGAGACGTTAAACATTAAAGCTAGGAAGTATAAAGTTTGTGTAGCATTTAACAAGCTTTAGAAGAGCATTAAAAGTAACTTATGTATAATATGCAATACTAATAGAGCTTCACAGAGCCCCAGAGAAAGCTGAAAATGTAATTCAGGATGCTTCAGGCTGTCTGAGATGTTGAGATTATGTTCCATGAAGACCAAAATAAGGTTTCAACAAGGTTTTCTTGCAACCATGTAAATTCTCTAGATGGAGTGAAATGAAAATATATTGAAAATTCCATACCTGGTTGATCCTACCAGTAGAAAAAAAAATAAAAGAAAAAAAGAAAAAAAAACAAATTCCAGCAGCTGAAAAATGCACACATTTATAAGTGTGATTAAAATGGGTTTTAAGTTTTTAGTTTTTCTGTAGTGATTGGCATATCTTCATTGGTTTTTTTATGTTAAAAACCAAATGTGTATATAGTGTCCCTATCTTGTCACCATGTTAATAGAAAAAAGATTCAAGAGATAAAGGGGAGAAAAAGAGAATTATTATAATAAAAGACTTTGAGTGCTGCTTGACAGTTGTGGGGAGCAATCTTATATCACATCTGTTAGGATTGGGGAAAAAAAGACCAAAAACCCACCAAAAAGAGTTCATATAGTACTCTTTTCTTTAGATGCTTTTTAGGAGTCTCCCATATTGTTAGCTTATATATTTTTTACATACATCCACCTGTAACTAAAATTTTAAGAATTGAGTTCTGCCATTATCTGGTAGTTAGGAAGGTTAGGAAGATAAGGAAGATAAAAACACAGGCTCTCTGGGTTTCAGTGTTTTTCATCTTAAAGTGGATGACTTGTACCAGAAGATTTCTAAATTCTTTTCCAGCTCTAAAACACCATGAGGAACTAAGCTTCATTCTATGAAGTTCCATTTTTTCGAACGTGGAAATTTTTACCAACGTGGAAACTGATTGTGCCACTCAATTTTTCTGGTGGATATCAGCTGTGCAACAAAGAGTGTTGAATAGTATGTTATTTCTTAGCCTCTAGGAGAGTGGTTCCCACGCTGTGGGCTGCAGACCTCTGAGGAATATTGGACTTATTGCAAAGGGTTCTCAGATTCACAGGTGCACCAAACATACGTTTGTCACAAATATGTACCATAGATTTTTTGATATATGTGATATCTCTTGTGCTTTGAATATTAACATACATTCATTTAGAAGTGTCACAAAAATGTCACAGAATTCAGCATAATTGATAATCATTCTCTTCATCAATGAATAATAAAAGTAAAATCAATATTTTGAATCCAGGAGGGTTTTTTTAATGCGAAAATGGGTGGAAATTTGGTGCACTCACTGAGAGGTACATTAATTGCAATATAATGTGCATTGCCTTAGAATCCGTGCCATTAATATTTTTCCAGGATTTTTGGAATATTTAATACGATTTGAACTCCTACTTGGGGTTATGGCTCCATCTCTTGTCAGAGTTTTTGAAATATTACATTAGCTTACTGTTAGTAGTGGTCTTATGAACTCCTTCTAAGGGTGAATAATAACTGCTATTTGTTGAGTATTCACTAGGCACTGTGTGTGTATGTCTGTGAATAATTAGGCCCATTTTATAGATTAAGATACTAAGGCAAAAAGATGCTAGGTATCTTGTCCAACTTTTCATAGCCATTGGCATAGATGTGAATCAAAATTGGCCCATGTCACATCAAAGCCCACACAGTGCCTGTGGCAGAAATTCATTTCAGATTTAGCTTAATGGGACAGGCAGGTCCCACAAGGATATATCTGACAATTACAGTCTATGTTCTGCAACTGAATTGCAATACAGAGTTGCGGCTTTGTGCCTCAGTTTACCCAACTTTAAAATAGAGAAACATTTTATCATTTAATTTTACTTTTCTTGCTAGGATAATGTGTGAATTAGTTAATGCTTATAAAGAAGTGATTTGATGAGGGGAAAGCTCTATCTAAATGCTAAGTATTATTTATTATTCATGTAAGCATATTACTGTACCCTTCAATCACCTTTTTTTGGATATTTCAAATGGGCAATTACTGTTTCTTTGTGTAAAGCTTTTAAAATTTTTAATTTAAATTAAAAGTTAATCTAATTTAGAAAACTCTGCCAGCTGGAAAGGAACACAGATTTTTTTTATCCCTCCCTTTCCAAACAAAACAGCAATTCAGAATAGATTCTCTTTAAATATAGTAATATGGGTAGGCTTTCCTGGGCTAGCAGTATTAGGAATGAGGGCTAATTAGTAATGGCTGCTTTGTAACGCTGGTAATCTATGTGTTAGGATTAGTGCTGATAATAGATCTGATTAGGTGGAATTAAGTGATATTTAGAAGGATGGAAATGCTTTTGTGTATGAAATCTCTGTTTTGGGGCTACAATGTATAGCTGGAATGGCTGAATCCTTGAAATCAAGTTAGCATGGTGTTCCCATAATACAGTGCCCACATATGAGTAGAGTCAGGAAGCAATGAGGGTCATTTGAGCTCAAGAAGACCTTTACTTCTTAAGGCCTCACTAAGGAGCCCTGCAAATAGTGAAAATCAGAGTTCAAAGATCAGAAATGTCAAGGATCCTTTAAAAGGGGAAGACATATTTACCTGAGCTCTTCAGTTAACATCTAGCAATCCTTGATGGGAAAATCCTTCTATAGCTGTCTCCTTCACATGCCTGTTGACTCAAAAGTAACTGGCTTAACATAGAAAGTGAAACATGTATCGTTTTTAAACATCATTGTTTTCTTAATTCCTCCCCCCTACAATTTTGTATATTCAACCTTCCTTTTAAAGTAACCCATTTTAAATATTCCCTAGCACTATTAAATTTTAAGGAAGTATGCTTAGAAATCACATTATTTAGTTGCAGTTTCAGTTGCCCGGCAGTATCATTAAATCCTCTGGAGTGATTCCAGTCCCATAAAAATTAGGGACCCCTTTACATTGTTTCCATATTCAAATGGAAATCTTTTTGCAAGTTAGTAATTAAAGTATTTAACCTCTCTCTCCCTCCATTTATTAGAAAACTCTTTTTTCTTTATTTTTTCAATTACGAAAAACTGCTAAAGCCAATCAAGCATTTATTTTGATAAACCGCTTGTAACAGTCTCAGCTAAATTCTGCAAATACAAAAAAAAAAAGCTAAATAATCACCCTGAGCAGATTTTGCAGAGACCTTGCTCAACCTGTTCAGGGATAATTATGCCGAGCTTTTAGTATGGGGCAAAGGAAAACATAAAATTAAGGCATGAAAGAAAGTCTACCTATTTTGAGAAAATACTGGGATAATTGGTACTCTTTTTATTACCATTTTATTATAGAAAGATATTGTCTTGCCGTGAAATATAGGTTTACAACAATGAAATAGTACTATGCAAGGTTGAGAGAATTTCTGTGTTACATGGATTGATTTAAAATGTAGTAAAAATAGCAAATTGCTAAATAGTGAATTGCCAAATAGTCAAGTTAGAGTTCATTATTTAAATGACTCCTTCTTTTTTTTTTAATCATATGATGTTCATAATTGCTTTGTTTCTAAAGTGTACGTTATGGGGCCTTCTTTTTTCTTCTATTTTCTTTTTTTTCTTTCAGAGTAGCCTTTGGTTTGGAGCTAAACTTTCTTTGAGAAATGGAATCAGGAATGGCACCACCACATGCAAGGTGCTAGGAGTGGAAGGCAGCAGACAGATTCACAATGTTATAAATGGTGGTGATATGAAATGTGACCCTGATAATGGTTATGTGGTGCTTTGGAAATTTACCTCTTTTACAGACTTTGTCCTTTTGTATGTGAAGGTGACACTGAAGAGTGTTTCTGAACAGAATGATGAGTAATCTGTAGCTCGCTATATATTACCAGGGGCATATTCCTGTTTCATGGGGCTTGAAGCTTACACAACATGGGGGCTCTGTCTTAAGAACCATAGGACCAAATTAAAAGTACAAAACTAGGTAGAGGCACTGGAAGGGGACCAGTGGTTAGTGAGGATCCCTGAAACTTCAGCCTCATTATGCTTCCTGGTAGATCTGCCTCTGCCAATTACGTATGTGAAAACTGAGAATGGGTATTTGAAGGTTTCATTTTGGTCAGGTTTATTAGATTTGTGTTGGTAGATATTCATGGTTAGGAGGACAGCATTGGTTCTATTTGTAGAAATTTTAATAAGTACTACTTTCCTAGCATTAATATTATGAATCACAGCGGTTACAAAATGTGAAGGACTGAGTCCTAACAATTACAATTTGTATACCTCTGTTGATGGACAGTGCTTCACCTGAAGTTGCTAAATTCTTTGATCAAATACTGAATCAATCATACAGAAAGCATATTGAAGTGTCATGTTAAAGAAGTCACTAAGGGAAAAGAGACCAGAGTTGACTAGAATGGTTGAAAATCTTAATAAAAATGGGGGCATTTAGTAACAATAATTAAGGCAGGGAGATGCTGGTTAGTGTTCACCTATTCTGGGAACCAAAAAGTACCAATAAAGGAGGTATCCTTAATCTGGCCACCTTCACTTCCTCAATGACATGGACCTGAATGGGGCCTCCCATATTCTATTTTTTACTCTGCTGGGATCCCTGTTGGCTAAAGCTTCTAATATCTAGAGTGGCTTCTCTTGTAGAACTTGGGTTTCCAGGGAATCATCAGTAAGTTCTACTGATCTGTCAGTATCTGCACACTCTTAGCATCTAGTTGCATCAGGCATTCATCTTTGCTAGTTGCTCCGTGTGTTTGTGCTCTCCTGTGTCTAGATTATGCTTTGAATCAGCATATATTTATTGAATAACTGTAGGGTGTACAAGTATGTTAAAGAGGATAATAATACCGTCTTACCCTTGGTAGCTCCTTGCAATTTATAAAATACTTTTACATCCATTACCTCCTTTGCTTCTCACAATGCTAAGAGGTAAGCAGACTCAGTGCTATGACTCACATTTTTACAGAAGACAAAACTAAGGTTAGGGGACTTGCTCCAGGTCATATAGTTAAGAAGTGGTAGAGCAGGACTTGAGCCCTGAGCTACTGACTCAATAGAGATGTTTTTCTTAACCATCACACAAAGCTTGAAATTTATTGGGTGAGATAAGAAATGCAAAAACATTTTTTTCTTAAACACACACATATATATATCTATATAGATCTGTATTTCCTTAGTAACTGTATTGTAAGAAGGCATTAAGAAGATGTCTAAATAAAGGACCCAGTGAAGAGTTCTGTATCAAGTGCCTGTTTCACAAGCATGAATTAGTTACGCTCTGTATATATCTACTGAGCACTCAAGGAATGCAGGGTGCTGTATCGGAGCACTATATTAATTGATGATCATGACTGTGTGTTGTTTTGGGTTGTGTTTCAGTGAGAAAACAGAGCTATCAAAGGAAAAGCCATCAGCAGTTTTTAGACACTCGACTTCTCTCTACTTTCGCAAAATGTCATCCAAGATTCAGAAGCATTTCTTATCCTCAAATGGAACACCTTCACATACCTCACACTGTTCCATTTCCCTTTCCCAATTGCCTCCATTGCCTGTAACCTTGACTGAACTCTTCCCTGTCTGCGTTCTCTATAAATCTGCTAGTCACCACTCCCACAACATAGCCTATTTATGACATTGCTGCAACCCAGTCTCTGAATTCTGGATTTCATCTTCTCTCACGCAGGCTGAAGTGTTCTAAAACTAGAGCTTCCAGACCCTTCTGAGTTCCCACCGTGGCCACTCTGCCGCAAATTCTCCTCCTTGTTATCCTGTTAAACTGTATCTCAGAGCCCTGCCCCAGTGCCCCCCTTCCTTCTTTCTCCTCTTCAAGTGAAACCGCTCAAAGACCTCATTATTCACTTGCTTCCAAATCTGTACCTTTAACAGCATTCCGAATGATTCCAACTGCCTCCCTTTTTTGTCAGTTAGATAGGAACGTCTGCTTCCCTTATGTCAACGTGGTGAAATTTTTTCCTCAATTTATTCTGTTTCAAAAAGAACAAAAAGGGTTCCTTCAACTTTTTAATTAAAAATAATTCCAGCAGTTTACTAGGTGCATGTCAGTTACAAAATGAGAATTGTAGGAAATGATGGCTTCCCTATATTTTAGAATCTGTTTCAAACCCTTAAGGTCTGGTTTTAAAGACTATATAACCCCACCAAGCTCAGAACCTTAGTTCTTCCTCCTCCTATGCCTCCTTCTCCTGCTCCTTCTCCTTCTTCACTCCTATTTTCCCTCTTTGTTATCCCGTGTTAATTTTGCATGCTCATAGTGCAACACACAAAAATAGCATGTTCATAAGTATGGGCAAACTCACCACATAAGTTTGAAAATGCAGTATAAATAAACAAGGTTTAAATAGGTGACAGAGCATGGTTATATTACAAATGGTTCATTCACTTTATAAACTATTTTTTCTTACAGTCTCCGGAATATCTGTATCTCTAGTACATTAAAGTTATCCAATTTACTAAAAAAAAGTTTATGTATAGCTAGTTGGCAATAGCTGTTCTATTCAAAAATACATGGCAGATTCTGTGAAGGTTTCTTTTTTAAACTAATATAAAACTTTAATTGAATCTTAAGTGTCTCCCTGAATAGGGTTTTTAAAAACCCCTGTCCTCAGGAAAGATGTACTATTAGAAAGTAACAGTGAATTTTTGCTTCATTATTTTTATTGTTTTTTGGAAGGATGTTCTAAATGTAAAACATACATAGAACAAGGTAAGAAAGTACATTCATGTGAACACGTAATGACTCCAGTACACCTGGAATGCCCTACATTTGAAAATACACCAATCTAAAACTGTAATATTACATATGGCTTGACAACTTTCAATATGATCATATACTTCCAAAGGAGAATTAGAGAGCTGTGTGGTTCTGAATGAATGGTTTACATGCCACTTTCTGAGAAAAATCAGTATAAAATGGCATGTTGGTTTTTATGGTTTTTAAAAGCTACCATGGTGTTTTAAAATTCATCTTAATTCTGTAAAACCAAAAATATCTGACAAAAGCATTTCTTCATACCTGCCTTGTTCCGTCCTAATAACCAAAAACTTCTTTCTTGATTTATGCTTCGTGAAATTTGGGCTCACAAAGTGCTATCATTTAGAAAGTTGCTATAGTACAGCTATTGTTAGATTCTGTGTGGGGTGTGCTTTCCTTCATTTATTCCTGTAGGGTTCTTTGTGGCAAGTTTAGGTACATTCCTTCCTAGAGGCAAGGGGAGGGTTTTCCCTCCCCAGGGTGCTAGTGAAACTCTCCATTACTTTGTCAACATCAGACTGCCTCGCCTAAAGAGACAAAAACCAAACCAAATTTCCTTTCCACGTATTTTGTTTCTTCTCTGCTAAAACAAGAAAACTTTATTTTCAAGCCTCCCTCTTAAAAAACGTCCTTCCTCCTGACAGGAATTTAAAATATCTAAAATGATTTTCACAACATAGTACTAGCAGGCTCTGGTGTGAAAATTCAGCGTGTTCCAAAAGTTTGTGTGCAAGTGATTGAAAAGTAGAATGCAGGGTCCCACGGAAGGAATTGTTTTCACTGTGGTTCATTCTCCTGACCATTCTACAAAAGTTCTGTTTGTTTGTTTATCTGGATTGTGGCATTAAGAGACTTCATCTATCATGAATTACGTGTATTCAGAGTTTCAGATTAGCAATTAGCAAACAGGGAATGTGATGTCCTTCTACTGTGTAGCTTGAGTGACAAGAGGGGCAACTTCCACTCCCTCTATGCTTGGGTGGGGGGCCCTGGAAATAAGACCTGCATTGTCTCAACTTCCAGGCCCCCCTTTCCTGGGGCTGGCACTCTGAAAGTGTAGCTTGGGCCAGTGGGAGTGGTGCCAGGGAGGGGGATTTGGATGAAGGTGGGTGGAGGGAGGGAGGGGCAGGTAATGAGCACGGGCTGTCTAGGCCTTCTATCTTTCTTCTTTCCCTAGCTTGCCATCCTCTCGCAGTTCCATTTTCTTTCAATAATTTATTGAAAGGGTTCAGGATGGGCTGTAAGAGGACCTCCCAGGGAAGATGGGGAGAGGGCGAGAATAACATTGATAACCAAAATCCCTATATGTTGGGGGAACGAACAGATCCCTTTTATAGAACTTGAAAATGAGCCTCCAGGAGGTTAAATAAGCTGCTTACAGTTTCACAGCTAGTAAGGAGAGAGGCAGAATTCAAAAGTCGTTCTCATTCCAAAGCTCACGCTCTCTCTGGCTTACTACACGGTGGGACACAATGAGCAGAAAGGGAGTGCCCTTTTCCATCCATCTCCCTTTGACACGGTCTTTTCTAAAGAAGGTGGTAGGGACATGGAAGTGACAATGAGGATGGAGAGATTGAGGGAAGGGATATAGAAATAATACCAATAATAATAATATTGGTTAAATACATATGATTGCTCAATATAATTTTATATGCTTTGCATATGCTATGTTATATGAAACTTACCCCAACGTTGTGAGGTATAAGTGTTACTGTTACCTCCGTTTTATACATGGGAAAACTAGGCTCAGAGAATGTCACTTGCCCAAGATCCCTTGACTAGTTTGCTGTGGAACTGTGATCTAAACCCAGAGATGTAAGATGTCAAAGCCTGTGTTCTGGCTCTTCTTGCCCTCTTAATGTCCCTCCCTTGTCCCCATCCCTGCCAAGCCACGCTTGAAGGAGGCTGGGCGACACAGAGGAGGAATGGTGTACAGTGCTCAAGAGGAGTGTTTGGGCATTCGTGTCGTAGGAGGAGGCAGCAAACCTTCCTTCTGGACCCTGTTTAGTATTTTTGATCTTTTACCCTCCTGCTGAAACCCAGACATCCTGGCTTCTCCCTGAGAGGACCACTGTGGTCCAACTCTGGTTTGGGGGAGACGGACACAGAAATAATCATGACACAGATGTATCAGGGGAAGCCTAGGGTATAATAGGAGCCTAGGCTTGGATACGGGTTCCATGATTTACCTTGCAATGTTGGTCATTCTCTTATCCACTGTATCTAGTTCCGTATCTCTAAAATGGGGACCATAACATCTCACAGGGTTATTAGAAGAAGTAAATGACACCATGGATGTGAACACTCCCGGCATTCCCTCTGTCACACGGGAGCCCCTTAGTTAATGTTGAATCTCCAGGAAGTGCTCAGGGAGTGAATATGGAAGAGAAGGCAAGTAACTCTCTGTAGTTGAGCAATATTTCACCAATAAAGTGACATTCAAGTTGGGCCTTAAATGATAAATAAGAGATTGTGAGGTGGGAAAAAAGGTAGCATAAGGAAGCTAGTTATAAGCCATTTCCTTGTTTTCCAGTCTACCTCAAGGGGTACCAGGAAATTCTCTGAGGCTCAGAAGTACCTCACCAGAGGTACTTTCATATGAGTTTTGTGGAAATATTAGGTTGTGGTATGCCACCTAACATCTGTTGTTATTAAGAATTTTTTCCTACTAAGGAAACTACTAAGGAAAGAATGCATTTTTATGCATTAAGAATTCAAGATGTGCTACGCATTATGCTGGGTGGAAATAGGTCTCTGTCCTTGAGGACCTTGTAGTCTGTTGGCTACAGCTGACATTGAACAAATAAATTACAGTATAAACTAGTAAGTGCCATAATTGTGGGGACCATACATCTTAGTGTGCTCAGGATGGAACTGTTTATCCCTGTTGTCCTGACATAATTACTGATGAGAGTTTTTTCATTTTCAAATGTGGCCTGGTTTAGACAACAGATTTTATGGTCACATAAGTTAAAGTATGTATGTGTACAAGATATTTTGCATGTTCATTGATGGAAATGACAAACTCTGAGTAATCAAGGATGATTTTCTTAGAGAAGGTGATATTTGAGCTGAGGTGAGATGCAAAGGGGATTGCTAGTGAGGAGGTGGACAAAGGGAGGGAAGAGGCGTGTTTGTGTAAGTTAGAGATGTAGATGGGCATTCAATAGTCAAGAGACAATGGCAAACCAAACGTCAGGGATTAAGTAGTGGAAGAGTAGGAGAGAATGATACCATATCGTAATGGTTAAGGAGCAAATGAAAGTTGAGGAAGTTGGAATGCCAAATATAGACACTTTTAAAGGAGTTTGGCTATGAAGGGAGAGAATGGTTAAGGTGGTAGTTTGAGATAAAGAAGGATAAAGCGTGGATATTCTTAAAATCAACAGTGTCAGAAGACAAGGGGAGAACAAACTCAAAAGAGAAGAGACTAAGAACATGAGATCCCAAAGGAGGTGGGAAAAAAGCAGTCTGGGACCCAGGAGAAAGGGCTAGCCTATGAAATAGAAAGGCTAAAACAAGCTGGGTGCGGTGGCACAAGCCTGTGGTCACTTGGGAGGATGAGGCAGGAAGATTGCTTGATCCCAGAAGTTCAAGTCTAGCCTAGGCAATATAGCAAGACACTGTCTCTAAAAAAAAAATTTTTTTTTTTTAAAAAAGAAAGGCTAGAAGATTCTGTAGTTAGAGAAGTCACAGGGTGGAGCTGGGGGAGCACCTAAACCTGACATTTTCTTTATTTGCTGAAGTAGTAAAATGATCAACATAGCCGTTAAAGGAAATGCCTAATGTTTTTGCTCTTAGTGTAGAAAATCGCTGTGTAATCTTGGCTAAATGACTTTACTTTCCTGGACTTCAATTTCTTCATGTGTAGAGTGAGGGACTGGATTGACACTGTCTATATTTCCATCCAGTTCAAAAATATTATGGTTCTGCATTTTACCAAAATGTTATGAGAAGGCAGTTACTGGCATCCCCCACACCCACGCCCACACTGCCCCATCCTGTAAGAGAGAGGATTCCATGATCAGGTAAGTTTAGGTTACCGTTAATCAGGTTTCTTTACAACAGGACCTCTGAGAGCCTCTAGAATGCTAATGTGTATCATGAATCTTGAAGAGGAGGTTATATAGCATTTTCAAACTGACTTTATATAATCCAGTGTTCTGTAGAACATACCATGGGAAACATTGATCTAAACATTTACTCTCCCATGTCATTTATAAAACATTCTATCCCAAGTTAGTGGGGGCAAAACAAACATTTTGAATGGCTGTTGTCTCTAGTGAACACGCATGTTTGCTTGGAAGATGATGTATTTCCTTCCAATATCAGGAAAAAAAACAAAAAACAAAAAACAAAAAAAACAAAAAACCCCACCAAACCCGGGCATAGAGAATATCGACAGAAATAAAACATGCAGCGCTGTCTGGGCGTGAGTTGAAGGCAAAAAGCTGGGGACCCTCCAGCGCTTCTCTTGGACAAGTTGAAGAGAGAGCCTCAGTATAAAGCTCTTAAAAGACAGGCCAAGAGGACAGGTACTCTGTTACCTGTATGATTTTTAAAGTTCCAAAACAGCTAAGAAAAGTCAATGCAGAGCAATGTGGCTTAGTTTGTTTAATGTGGCATAGGTCATTTTGGTTTATAATGTCATCTAACACATCTGTTTCTTATCACTTCAGGTACATTTCAATACGATCTTTAGGAACTTTGTTTTCAAAAGAAAAATACTTCAGTGACAATAATGGGTCTCTCCCAGAAATAAAATAATACGTTTTGTTCTTGATAATATTTCCTAGCATGCATACAGTCTTTTTCAATTCTCTTTGCTGACCTGAATGATTATTCCATGTTTATTTTTCGTGTCTGTAGGTTTCTTGATTGAAGTGACTACTTTAGTTTTGGTTCCTTTAAATTGTGGTCATCATGAGGGAAGAGGGGACCGTCCCTGGTAACTAATATAGTGGAATACTTTGTGAACGTGTAATTTCAACAGATACTTTTCTTGCTGATTCATTCGCCAGTCTTTTTATTATCGTGCGCCTACTGTATGTATGCCAAGTACTGTGTTAGGTGCTGGAGAAAGTGAGAGAATGCGGCACAGTCTCAAGTCTTGTTTCCCATTTTCATCCTTCTTGCTCTCGTAGTTCTTCATCAGGATCCAACCGCCTCGCTCGTCTTCTGGTCTTTTTGGCCATCTCTTATGCCACTGAACACGTGCACGCACGCACGTACACGCACACGCAAGCACGCACTCACGCGCACACACGCACGCACACACGCACGCGCACACACGCACACATGTACGCGCACTCACGCACGCACGTACACGCACACCCACGCATGCACTCACACACGCACGCACGCACGCGCGCGCGCGCCCCTTCCCTGATACTCCTGCGTAGCTGGAGGACCTGTGCCAGTTGTGGAGTCCGCTCGGAGGATTTGCTTTCACTTGGAAACTAGAGTGGTGGTTTCAGGTGGTTGGTGACCAGTTCACGTAGCTCTGGTTCACTCTGCTCTGTTGCTTTGAGTTGCCTTCAGTTTCCTTAGGTGAAAATGAGTCCCGGGAAGATGCCGAAGCTGTAATTAAGGGAAGTACCGAGGCTCTTGGCTGTCTCTTGTAAGAACTGGAGTTCTTTTGGGGACCATTGATACCTATTGCACTGAGGTTCAGCCCAATGTTGCACACGCGTGTGACTTCTTTTTCTTTTGCTTCGCGGATTCCTAAATTGTGTTTGCCTTCCTGTCTCCCTCACTCTCCCTGGCGCAGAGGTCGTAGGTTTCATTTGATTACATTTTGGTTCTCTGTTATAGGATGGGTCGTCTTGCTTCACTTCGCTGTTCAGAATTTGCTCATTTGTTTTCTTCTTTTTAACATGTCTGCTGTTAAAAGTTAATGCTTTCTCCTTTTATTTTCACAGACTAGATGTCAGAAGACACAACATTAATACAAGTTTGTCTCCTCTATTACCTTTCAAGAATAGACTACCGAACCCCTTTAGGAATCATAATCTTTAGTAGAAGGAGATCTATAATAGACTGAAAAAATTTTTAAACTTCTTTTCCTAGTTCTTTCACAGCTTTGAATTTTAACTGTGTCATTTAAATGGAGGAGACATTATTATTAGCCTCCTTGCCATGCATAAAAATAGATGATATGTTAAGCATATGAGATGCTTCTAGCTCCTTAGAATAAAATATATTCGATATCATATTGCTGTATATTGTTGGGCTCATTTCTAACACCTTACTTAAGAGCATAGCTATAAATAATTTTATCTTAAGAAAGGGACCAGTTTCTCCTACTGATTCTTGCAGTTAATCTCCTGCATGCTTCTGGAAAGACCAGCCCTATCCCTGCTCCTTACTGAATTGTATTCCCATGTGATAATCTTTTATCTGAACAAGAAACTTACGATATAAAATCCTTTTATTTAAACAAGTCTAGGACTATAAAAATAATTCAATTTATATTTCCATTTCAAGAATTTTATTTTTCATAGTTTTCAGTGATAATGCAAAATAGAACATTTTATTTTCACGAAACATTCTTGTTTACTAAGATAGTACTGTTAGAAGAATAGTCTTTTCCCTAGGTATAATAAAACAAATGTTTAAGATGGATTTGACAGAGCATTTACAATTTTTAGAGATGAGCTTGCTTCTGGGTTGTTATTCATTTCTTGGAGAGAATCCTTGGAAACAAATTTAAAAGGATTTTGATTTGTCTTTTCCTTGGAATGAACATTTTGTTCTTTATTCTAATTGCAAATTCCTTTGGCCCTGGTTGTAGTCCATATTTTCCTCTTTCGTCATTCTACAACTCCCACTCTGTTTTTGTTTGTTTTTAATGCTCAAAGGGGTTAATTTTGTCCTCAGTTCTTGAAAAGAGAGACAGAGTTGATTGTCACTAACCTATTTTAGTTGTAGGTAAAATGAAATATTTGGTAACCAAATTAAATCTGGCTGAATTGAACAACTGCATAACCACTCATTAAAGGTTGCCACTCTCTGACTGGTGTTAGTTTCTCTCGGATTAATTAACATGCTGTAATATAGTCTAGACATACTAAAGTCACTGCTTAAAATAGGTCACATCAAGCAGCAGAGTAAGAAAATGCCCACACTTATAAATGAGGGGTGACAAACTCAGGTACCTCCTGAGACCAGATTGGTTAGAAATGAGTGAAGGAGGACAGCTAGCAAGATTGTTCCTTCTTCCTCACTGCTAAGCATCAGCTGATTGTTGGTTTGTGAAAAGAAAGATGCAAGGTTACCACATTTTCTTTTCTTTCTTTTCTATTCAGTATATATCAGATACCCTATTTTAATGTACATTATGTTAATTTTAAAATTAGGCAACTAATCAAAGATTTTACAAACACTGTACAGGCTGCATTTTGTACACAGCTGTCAGTTTGTGACCTCTAGAAACCCCATCAATTTGAAAGATAAATTTAGCGTTATATTGAAAACAAAGTGCACAGTATTCTTAATTCTGTGGTCAGTGACCAATGGTCCATTTCCTTTGGGAAAAAGTTTATTTTTGGGTCCCATGCTCCTCACTGTCAGCAAAAGACTGAAAGACAATTTGGGTTGATAATTTACTCAAAAGCATTTGGGAAAATATTGAGTTGGAAGTCAGTTCCTTATATTGTCTGGTGAAATCTCAGTCTAGTCTAGACTGAATCTATAGTTTTAAAAATCATAGGTTGCAGTAAGACCTATTAGGTGAAGAACTTCCTAAAATTCTAACTTTTGTCATCTATTTCAATGCCTTTAAATTGTAAAAAAAGTACATTTTTTGATATAAATCTACATTTGGAACACTATATTCTTGTTCTTCTTTATTTAAAATATAACACATCTAAATATGTGCAAAATAATCTTATATATTTGAAACACTGGAACTACCCTTCAGCTCTTATTTCTCTAGATTAAATAATTCAGACTTCTTTAATATTTCTATAAATTCTATTTTATACACTTTTTAATTTGTTCTGTACTTTTTGCTAGATAGAACAGGTATTGTTAACAATCATACTAAATGCCAATTCATTACATGTCTGCTTTATTACATTTCATACATTGTGTATATTTACCTGGATTAGATATGCAGATATGCTTTTTACATATGATTCCATCCTAAAACAGGGTTAATTTTTGGTTTTCCTCCAGTTCTATGGCTTCTTTACACATTTGTTTCTGCTGCTAGAGATTGCTGTTCCATTGTTTTTTTCCCCCATAAATGCATAATCGTATCCTTGTACTTTATTTTATTTTTAAATTTCTATTCAGAATGTACTCTTTTGTTTTGAATTCCAGTTATGTCTGTTCCTCAGTTAGCCACACCAGCTATCCCTGGTGTGATGTCATCTTTGAAATTAAGTATCATGTGTTCTTTCTTTATTGAAGGCAGTTAGCTGGAGTGTTTAAGAAATACTGGCCTCATCCTTGGGGAACACTGCAGTAGGCTTCCTTGACATTGAATCATTGGCAACTGTTCTTTCATAGGCCCAATTTGGCCATCTGATTTATGTGCTATGTATCTTAACAATTGAGGGGTACTGACATAACTGGAGAAAAAGCACATGTATTTTAGTGTCGGGATCACCCATACCGAGGACATCTTTAGCTGCCAAATAGAAAATATTTGTAATTTTGGACTTGTTTGATGATACCAAGTACAAGTATTCTAGTTACACTTGTGGTTTTAGAAAGTATTTCCTGCTCATTTGGAATCTCAAATGCAAAATATAACCCTGTAGCATATTATGTGGGTTTGTGACACTCCCATGGGGACCTTGGGCTCATAAACCAGCGAATGGATTATATAATGCTGCATAAATGCTGTATTTTTCATCTGACAGACATAATCTTGATCCTATATTTTTATGTTACCTAACTGCTTCAGAATACCACTTTTGAAGCAACCCATCAAAATGGAAATTGCTTCTAAAACATGTAGC